>JAKTQW010000508.1:0-80642 GCA_030579415.1 Pichia eremophila | reverse complement strand
AATAATTAAAGGAAGGAAGTTAGTAAATAATTTAGTTACCAGTTTTTCTCCAATGTTCAAGAGTGTCAATGATAGCTTTGGAAACTACTGAGTATGCGTAGTCAAGATCTTGTTTAGTATGGGTAGCATTAATATGAAGAATTAGTTCTGGAACAACAGGAAGTACTTCATGATGTAATATTCTTTTAGTTCTGGTTGGTAAAACTTTTGCTTCAACACACTTATTAATAATAGTTTGAAGTTTGAAAGACTCCAAGTTATAGTATTGATCAAAGAAAAGCTCTTCATTACCATTTTTCAAAGCTTTTGTAACAGCTGAACCTGGACCACCATAAACATCAGGTAAATCTAAAGCTTCACGTAAATCTGCATCAATCCTTAAATGTAATGAAGGAGAATAACTATCAGATTTAACAGTAACATATTTTGATAGTTCTTTTGAATTGTTGAACAGGGAATGTAAATATGCACTATTTTCCTTCAGAGGTCTGATATAAGGATTAACTTTGCCTTCAACTTCTTCATCAATAATTTCCTTTATAGTAGTTGAAACTGCAACTGCACAATAAGGCGGTAAAGCAGCAGAGAAAACGTATGCATTAGAAGTTAAAATTTGATGATAAATCATATCTTTATCACCAGCACAGAAACCACCACTTGAACCAAAAGAACGAGCCATACTACCAATAGTAATCTCTATTTCACTTCTTGGAATATTATAAACTTCAGGTAAACCTCTACCATTATCACCAAGAGTACCTATGGAAGTTGATTCATCTAAAATCAATCTAAATTTATATTTATTTTTAATTTCAACTAATCTTTTCAAATCTGGTGAATCACCGTAATTTTCTGATAAACCTTCAGTGACGATGAATCTTCTATTAAGTGGACCTTGTTCTAAATCTTTTGATAAGTTTTCCAAAATTGATTCTAAATGATCTAAGTCATTATGATTGAACCATTCTATGTTACATCTTGAGATCATTGCAGCTTTTTGTAATGCAACATTAGCACCACCATCAACAATTACTATATCACCTCTTTTCAAAAAACATGGTAAAACTGATATTGGAGTTGCAAAATCTTGACCATACATAATACAATCTTCTGCACCTAAAAACATTGCAAGATCTTCTCTACATCTGACATGAACACTTTGAGTACCATAAAAATTTGGAGGACCACAGGCACCAACACCGACTTCTCTTATACATTCAACTGAATTTTCCACTACAGTCTTATCAGTACTCATACCAAGGAAATCTAATGATGCAAAATTGAGAACATCAGTACTAACTGTATTACCTTGTTGAATATCAACTCTTTTAGAAACAGCACCGTTAATTATAGGAATGGTTTCCAGTTGCCATTTTTCATCTTCCCTAAGATCAACGACAACTGGTTCTGGTACCCAATCTTCAATCAATTCATCTGTTTCCTTTTTGGATAAAACCATATTATCTTTATCATCTTGAGAATATCTTGATGCAAGAAAATATTTGATCGCAAATAATGCTAATAAAGCTTCTAATAAAGTTCTCCAAGGATCATTCTTATGAGATGCCTTTATATAATTGATGATCAGTTCACCACCTGGTAATTGCATCAAAATTTCAACCAAATCATACCAAATATCATTGGCCTTGTAAGCAAGTCCGACAAGAAAATTTGAAGATTCTTTATTGTCGATTAATGATGTAGGCATGGCTTATTGATACTATTTCGAAAGAGAAACCTCTAAGATAAACCTTCAATACAAACAGCCAAAAATAAACATGCTGACACTAACAGACTCCTCTCACCACTGTTAACAAAAACAACAAATTCATTGAGCGCCAGGCTCTTCGTTTTTCGTACTTTAACTCCGTTTTAAGAAACTGCTTATATCCGTATTATTATGTAATCATTTTCTATTTCTATTTCTATTTCTTTTCTTATTATTACTATTGATTTAATATTATCTTTTACATTATATATATTATATTACAAAGTTATATACTAATAGGTCATTCATTTAAAGAAAATGTTTCTATTTTAATGTGGAGATTTATCTTTATTCCAAATCTGCCAAATGATCCAGAAGATCTCTTTCAAATTCATCAAATGAATCAGATTCTGAACCTCCATCGTCTTCATTGGTATCAGTTTTTTGCTTCTTATTGGCTTCTTCTTCATTATCGATATCTTCTCTATCATGTTTTAATAAACCATTTGCATTTCCATTTTCTATATCATCATCTTCATCATCTTCGTAATCTGATCCCATAAACTCTTTCATTTCATCATCAATTTCTCCCCAGTCAATTGCTCCTGAATTACTTGGTGCAATAGAATTCATAAACTCTTGCACTTGAGATTTACTCAATAAATGTTCAACTTCAAGTGTATAAGGTTCCTCAGAAATTCTATCCCATAATGACATACATGCAAATACCCAATCTGGATTAACAACTTTAACATTAGCATCAACACTTTTAGCTAATCGTACTTTGAAAGTACCTGGATTCTTGCAAATAACATGCGTTACTTCAGGAGTATAATTTTCAACAAATCTTGCACCAAATGATTTAGCCCAAATGACAATATCAGCATTTTGAATCTTAGTTCCAAGTGGTAAAACACTACTTAATAAAAACACACAATTTTGGAATACTATTGATTTCATTTCAATCATTATATCTTTAACATCAGGGTTTGATTTCTTATGTTCTTTTTCATTTTGTTCAACTTCAAAATAATATTCATTATGAATTCTAACTAACGCTTGGCCTAAATATTCCAATTCTCTATCATCGTCATATAATAAATTATGTGTTTCCTTTTCTAATTTACCTTCTGAATCCAAAGTTTTATCGTTATTAGATAGTTTCTGATCAGTTATAATATCAACTTCTTCTTGTTCTATAATCTTCTCTAAATTTTGTTGTAACTTAGCCAAAGGTCTATCATGTTCTTGTTGCTCCAAGGTATTAGTTCTCTCTGTTTCTTGAACAGCTAAAAGAGTACTATTATCTTCTCCATTATTTAACTCTATTAATCTTTCAACAGGAGATGTTGATGTTTCATTTATTGTAGGATCACTAAGAGCATTTTCCTCTCTAATAGTGCCATTCTTATCGCCCTCGTTATCAACTTTCTCGTCTTCATCTTCATCTTCCTCTGCTATAGCTTCCTCTGAGTTGCTTTTTAAACTTTGGTCAAGTAGTGCTTTTTTCTCTTCTGAATTTATTATTGTTTCCTCTAATTTATTAACAGACTTTCGTCTCTTGGATGGACCAAGTAATGATTGTTGACGAGGTAAAAAACTTGAATTAATATCTCCAATACCTAAAAAGAAATCATAAGGGACAACTTTAATTAAATTAGGTGACCAATTCCAAACATCACCTCTATCATCAATAACAACAACCATTGATGTATCAACTGGAAATAATCTTTTCAATGATTTTTGTGTTAATGATCCACTTTCATCTCTTGATAAAATTCTTTCACCAAAATAAATTCTATCAGGATCAATAATTTTGGCAATTTCTTCAGCATATTGGCGTGTTGCCATTGTATAAATATGCATTTCGTATCTTTCATTCATTTTACTCAAAAATTCAGCTAAGCCTGGTCTTAATTTAACATAATACCATCTCTTTGTTGGTGGAATTGGAGGGCCATTATAACCAAAGGGAATAAATGGTGGCTCTTCAAGAATAAATGATTTAACATCCTTAACGGCATTATAATTTGGATTATTAGGATCAGACATCCATTCATCAACAGTTGGGTCAACAGTAACATGAATAACTGTTTGATCTAAATCAACAACCAATGAAAGTTTTTTCTCCTTTAATAAACGATCAGTTGAAGAACGTTCAATCTTTTCAGCTTCCTTTGAAGAAACTTTTAAATCTGTTGATCCATGAGCCATAGATATAGGTGTACGTTTATTCATTTCCTCTTCCTCAATAGATTTACCACAAACTGCACATAACCCTCCATACTGTATTGGATGAGAACATGATTCAATTATATCAAATATGGGCTTACTGTTATCAATAATTTCATCCCCTACTTTAACGTAAAATTTACAAATCTTACCATCAAATCCAGATTCATAGGTTCCAACATTTTCAACTTTCTTAACTTGTCTTTCACTCTCATCTGGATGTTCATCATCTATTTCACTGATTGGAATTGGTTCATAATCATAATATCTGTACGTTAAAATTGTTGTATGTTTCTGTACTGTCTGTTCTTCCTTCACATGTATCTTTAACACTGTAATTGGGAATAATAGATTTTTTGGTAGAAAAGCAGTCGTTATATCACCATCACTGTTCGACATTGTAGATTATGTACAAGTTGTGTCTAACAGCTGATAAAGAAATAAAGATAAAGGTAAAATTTAAAAAAGCATTTTACAAAATAAAAACAACTTAAGATTATTTGTATAAAAAAACGTTCTCATCAAATTTCATGGAGCCCGTAAACCTTGTTTTATTGACACTTTACAGCTTATTTTTACTTTAAGGATGGTATAATGGTAAACGTGTGTTATTCTATATTTCTAAAGTTTTAAATATTACACAAAAAAGTTTCATACATCTACTATTTATTATACATTAATCCTCAAACATGTCCATGTCAATATCTTCTTCATTCATCTCTTCATCCATTTCCACAACTACTTCTTCAACAGTATCAAGTGCTACAGCTTCTCCTACTACTTCTACGGCTGTCCCTAATTGTATTTCCTCTGTTTGAATTTTCGGTCCTCCAGAATTTATTGTTTGTAACACATTTGTCCCTGCTGCCTCTAATGATTCATCAATACCACTATGTGGACGTTTTTCTGCAACTTTTCTCGATGGTTTAGTTTCTTCATTTGCATCATTTGCATCATTTGCATCATTTGTATCATTTGTATCATTAATCATTGGTACATTAGAATTCTCTATATTTTCAATAGGGGTTTCACACACATTATTTACTGTAGTAGTATTCTCAGGTAAATTAGTCTCTTTATTAAGAATTCTATCATCTGTAGTTTTAAGAACATCATCCTCAAATCTAACTGTTAATCCTTTACTCTCATTTTTATTTTCCTCTTCATCAACATTTGAATCTTGGAAATCTTCCAGATCACTGAACTCAACATCAAATTCCACTTCTTCATCAATATTCCCAAAAATATTATCATTGTTATTATCATTACCACTACCCATTCCAACTTGAATTTCATTAGCTTCAGTATATTCACTTTTCTCAGCTGCAACTTTTTTACGTTTCTCCTCTTGTTCTAGTAACCATTTAGCATGAAGTTTTTCTTGCTTTTGTAAATTCTTAACCAAAGAATGTAATTTCTTATCACGATAATCATTTAGTTCTTTATTAATATCATCAGGTAGTTTTTTAAGGTTACTGTAAAATCCAAATATCTTACCAAAGTGACTCTCATCGGATTCAACTCTCTTACGTATTCTTTCCTCTTCCTCTTTTCTTCTCTTATCCAATAACTTAGTTCTTTGTTTGGCAAATTCCACAAGATCAAATTTATTCTCTGCGTTAGTAGGTGCAGCAGGTTCTGCTGCAAGAGTGGTTTCTTCAGTTTCAGGTGGAGCTTGTTTATTTTCACTTTCTTCAAGTTTACTTTCTTCAAACTTTTCATTTTTCTCATCTTTCTTTTCTCTAATTTCACCATCATTTTCTTCTTCATTACTATTCATATCACTATTATCATCACTATCAGAATTACTACTATCAGAAAATTCAATTTTTATTGATTTATCCTCTCTACTCATTATATGATTCAAAGCTTTCTCTCCAAGTCTACCCTCATTAACTGATTTCTCCCTTAATACTGTTGGATTAGTTATTCTATTATTATATTTAGGTGTTGATTTAAATGTATAATCGGGTGGTAATGGTGGCATCCAATCTGGAATATAAATTTTACGTTTCTTCCTTCGAATAAATTGATCAATCCACCAAGTTTTCTGTGTTTTGACACCATCATAATCATCATTTAAAGGATTGGATCCTCCATCATCAGTTCCATTATATGCAGATAATGATAGTAATGCTTTCTTCTGTATATTTTGTATATTTTCTTTATTTATAATTGGTGATTTGGATAATTCATACATTTCATTCAATCCAGTTAAATTAAAATAACCTTCTCTTAATAATAGATTAAAATCATCTTTATTTGGGATTTTTCTTCTCTGTATCTCTGTCAGTCTTTTCAGTCTTTCAGAAAGAAGTCTAATGAATTGACTTGTGAAATCTGTTAATAACTCTAATGAATCCTTAGTTATGGTAAATTCTTTATTTTCTGGAGAAAATTTATTTCGTATACTTGCATTCAATGTTTCTAATACAGATATTTCAAGAATATTTGACATCGGTTGTTCATTGGTTGTTGGATTTGACGTGATAACTGATGTTGGATCAGGTACGCCGTACTTCACCAACTCTTCATTAACATATATCTCTCTTAATGCTTTCTCTGATAAAGGTTCAGTATTTGTGGTTTCCTCTTCCAATAGGCGTTTCTTGTTCATCAAATTATCAATGTCTGAAAAACTCTTTATTGAACTGTAATCCAATGGACCTATTGCCCTTTCGAGTTTAGATTTAAGCAGAGTTTCTAAAATCTCATCAGGGATATTTTTAAGAGGTATCGTTTGCGTTGGTGAATCCAATTTATCTGGCATTGTATAATGGTATATGATTATCTGACACAATAATTCAGATTGTGTCTTGATTTCTTTTTTTATAATATTAAATTGATATAAATTGTATCCAATGTTGATGACAAAATTGGAAGTTTTGAAAAATTCATGTGTTGTGTTTTTTTAAGACCCGCACAAAAATCTGTATTATTAAGAGGACTCTGACTGAATATAATTGAGTATAGTTATCTGGGTTTAAATTAAGTATCATGAGAGACTATTTACATAATTAATAATATATATATATATATATTTTACACACAATATATATTAATATATTTTAGTTTAATAATAAAGGTAATTAGGATTTAAATTGATAATTATAATCATAATAATAATAAATTTTATGAAAATTACATTTGAGGAGCACCAGCAATTGGGTTACCATTTTGATCAACCATACCATTTTGCATCATCATAATTTCTTCATTACCAGCAGTTTCAAGTTGAATACCACAACCTAATTTAGAAGTATTTTTAAATTGATTAATTGAACCATTGAAAACTAAACCAATAGTTGGTAAAATTCTATGTTCAAGCATGAATGATACATCACCATTTGATTCTAATTGACCTCTGTAAATAGCTTGTCTGAATTCATATTTAGCACCTAAAACGGTATTTGCTTCAACTGTAGTTTGAATAGTTGGCATCATCATTTGTTCGGACATAACAGGTTGTTGAGAAACTTGAATTGTAGTTTCTAAACCTGCTTCAAGATTTGGAGCAATTTTTCTCCAGAATGAACCAATGAAAGCACCTTGGGCTTGTAATTGAGCAGAAGCAATCCAATCACCTGAATTATATCTACCTGCTAATGAAATTGCAGCTTGAGCTGGACCATTTGGATCCATTGCATTATAAACAGTTTCCATACCAATTGATAATTTAGAAGTAATCGATTGTAAAATAGAACCAATTAATAAACCATTATATTTAGGACCAGTAAAATCTGGATTAAGAGCCTTTAATTGGATTGAAAAATCATTTGCTTGATATTCATGTTCTAATTGACACATTGAAGGTTGACCTTGAGCTAATTGTAAAGAAATTTTAGAAGTAATATGTTTATCCCAAGAATAATTTAATCTACCAGTTAAGGAGAATTCATTATCGATAGTACCTTGAACTAAAGCTTGATCATTAGCAATAATTGAAGTGAATGAATAAGCAGGTAATTTACTACCAACTGCAAAACTATGAGCGATTTGGAAAACTGGATTCATTGCAAAAGTTTTATTAATATCAGCCTTTAAACCAGTAAATTGATAAAGACTTAAAAAGACATCCTTAGAGACTTCTTTATTAATATTTTCCATAATACCTGGATTAACTAAATCTAATGATTGTCTGTGTTGAGAAATTGTTTGAGATACTGATGAAAGAAATTGAGAGACAGGATTAGTTGACCAAAATCCTGGTTCTGCAGCAGTAGCAATAGGGTAAACACCCTGGAGAGGGGATAAAGATTTCATATCACCGATATTAACATTAGATGCAGCCATGGTTGTATGTCTATAGGAGAAAATCAATCAATCAATCAATCAATAACTAATACCTATTTCAAGAAAGGTGACAAATTTCACTCTCTAAGAAGGAACAACTCCTCGTCGAGAATGGGAAAAATGAGAAAAAAATGAAATTTTATTAGTAATTTTACTGTGTACGGGTTTTTATATACAGTTATTATATAGAGACCTCTTCTACTGACTAAGATAGTCTCTTATTTGACTACTTATACTATTGAGACAACTCTCCTTCATATCAATATTCACTTGTAACTTTTCTGTGTCTGGGAATGAGTCTTTCATATTGGAAAGTCCATTTTCCACTTGATTACGGATTTCCTCTAATTTATTAAGTCTTAATCGTATTCTACCACATGCATTATCTGCATCCTTAACTGGTAAATCACCAACTTTAATCTGTTCAACAATATCAAGTAATAATGGTACTATTTCTAAATTTATATTGGACATTTCATTTATTTGTTTATCCATTTCTTCTAATTTCTCATCTCGTATTCTCTCATTGAGTATCTTTCTATCCTCTTTGGAGTTAGTTTCCTCTGGGTTTACATCATCAATGTCCATTAGATCATCATTATCAAGTACTTGATCAATATTGTTTGTGATATGAGAATTGGGCACAGGTAAATTACTATTGGGAGATTGTGCTGGTGATTTTGATAATGATTTAATTTTAGATTTAGATTTACCTTTAAGTTGTAACTTCAACTCAGCCACTTTACCATTAGTAGCAGATGGTGATGCTGATGCTGATGTTGATGTTGATGTTGATGTTGATGTTGATGTTGGTCTCTCAATTGTATTGTCCATTGTTCTTTACTAAGTAACTGTAAGCCAATAATAAAAATTGAGAAAAAAAATGCTAGTACTGTACCAGACTCTCTCATAGTGAGGAATATAAAAGGAGAGAAATTTTGCCACTTTTACTACACTTGTTCTTTCCACTTAGTTGAACCTTTTTTTTTTACTTCTTTTCTTTTGGCAAGTTGTTTGCGGTTGGAATGGGTTACTTTACAATCTAGAGTCGTCTATTCTCTTATTCGCACTGCTTCACCTCACACATTAGATACAAGAAAAGGATACTCCTCATATACAGAACATTATCAATTTGGAAATTAATCAATATTAGAATGATATAAGGCACTTCAACTAGGACTAAAGGGTTTTCAAAGCTTCTAAAATTATAGCGGTGAATCAAGAAGATTCTAAGACTAGGATAAGTATCCCTTTTTCTCACTTATACAGGTGTAACTGCAGCATTCGGTAGCAAGAGCATCAACAGCATTAGCAAACTCAAATCCAGCGTTCAATCTGTATAAAGCATCATAATACCTATTGAATGCCCTACTACCAGCGAATTCCAAAACTTTTCCTTCAGCAGCTTTAATCCATTTAGCATAATTGGATTTACCTTTCACATAAAACCATTCATACTCTTTGCCACTTTCACGTTGGAAAAATGTATCCGCTTTTCCAAGACGACCATTCAAGTGTTTATAGAAATCCTTCAAAGAATCGTTCTTTTCATCAATAACGGCTTGTTCCAATTCTGTTTCAATTTTATCCTCACCACAAAAGGTTTTAACAGTAAGTGTTTTCATTGCACCTTGTTTTCCAGCTTCTTGATCGTTGGAGTCATAATCATCAATATCCATATCTGATAAAACTTCAGGTTCAGGATAAGGTGGATTAACTGGTTCACCAATGATTTTCTCAACTTCTCTAACATCATCAGTTAATTCATCTTCTAAAGTCAAATGATCTGGAGTACCCATCTTTTTTCTTTCTTGATATTGTTTCAAACTTATAACCTTGGTAATTTTTGTAATTCTGGCTAGTGTCAATCAAAGAGTTTGTGATAGTGTCTCTTTGACTCTTAATCTAGTTGTAATTGGTGATTTGAAGAAAGTAATAAGTTAGTTGTTCTATATATATATTCTTCAATCTATATCTACTTGTATAATATCTTTTTAGTATAATATAAGTTGTATACAAATCAATCTTCTACTCCAAGAAAAGGAGTGGATCGCTATTTATGTAGGCTTACATCTTTTGTCATTATAAGAGTTAGAAACCCATCGTTAAAGCAAACTACTACATAGCAATTGTAAAACACAGTAATTAAAGAATTGTTTAACTTAATACTGTGGATGATGTTCTTTAATGTTTTTTAAATTATAAATATTATTACAAACTTGGAAAATACAAAAACGGAAAGTAAAATTAAAACTAAAAGTATTATATTAAAATGAACAAACGAAAACAAAAACTAAAACTAAAACACTCCAAAACCAACCCCAAAACCTAAACCCAATAAATTAATAATATTCTAACAAATCTATGCAGTTTCCATTAATAAATTATACTTGTGTTTTTTAAACTCTTTTGCTTCATTTTGAGCATCACCATTATCCCTATTTTGTCTTTTATTCTTATGTTTACTGAAACAATGTCTAAAATAAGAAATCAGACAATTATTCAGATTATTTGCCTTAACATCAACACTAAGACGAATTGGAGTAACACATTGAGTACAAACTGCAACATAACCTTTTGAAGTTTTACCAAAAATTGGAATTGACATTTCATTACCAGTAGTATAAACACCATGATCTTTACAAACATGATGCATATATGATGAATCTGCAACAGTATGGAAAATACGGTTTAAATCCATACCATCAGTATATGGACAATAAGGACATAAATTTTGTTTATCAGCAAGTGTACCTTTATCGTTCATTCTGTATCTGAAAACAAAAGTTTGATAAAAGTTTTGCTTTTGACCACACCATCTCAGTGAAATTTGATCATCAGGTTCGCGTTGTTCACCTTGTTCATAAATCCAACCATCAATATCTTCATATTTTGCAAAATCTTTAACAGTAAGATAATTTGGCAGTAATGAAGCAACGACTTTTCTGTGTAATAATGATTTATCAATAGTAACACCATTGAGATATTGCAGAACTTTTTCTTCTTTACTAGCTAAAAATTGAAATTGTGGGTTTCTACCAATAACTTTCCAGTATCTATCTGCTCTAGCAAATGAAAGTTGAGTAAAAACTGGCATAATCCTTTTAGTTGATGTCTTTGTAGGTTTTGAGTTCTTTGCGAATTGAACTAAAAATTCCTGATTTTCACCAATAACACTAGCAAAGAAAGAAGCAGGTGTTTCAGCTTGTTCAACTGCAGGGTTCGTTGTAAGATCAGATACATGAACTGTAGCTATCAAAGCATTTGGCTCAACAGTAGCTGGAGGAATTTCAGCTAATGGTTCTGAGTTATCAGTTTCTTCAATGTTACCAATGGATTGATTGCTCTCATTAATACCAGCCATAATTCTTTGAAGTTCTTGATCAGAATTATTTAAATAGTTTTCAAACTCAGGGGTAGCTGCCAATTCAACAAAATTTTGTTCTTCAGCAACAGCTGGTTCTTCAATTTGTGAACCAAATAAAAAGTTAACAGTATCTTGTTGAGTTTGATCAAATTGGTGATTATCGACAAATGAGATTGATTCACTAATATCAACATCATTCATACCTGTTGAAAAAGTATCACATTGATCATTAGAGATATTTGAGATATGATCAGTTGGGTTAAACACAGTCAACTCTTCTGAAGCTTCACCTGTACTAAAAACATAATAAACTTGGTCTGTATTAATATCATCTGCTTCAATAAATGCTTTAGTAGCAATTTCAGTTTCAGCTGCAGTTTCAACGGCTAATTCAGAATTATTACTTTCTTTCAGATTTGCTTCAAGATCATAGAATTCATTGAGTAACTCTGATTCTTCATTGGTTAACTCATCGTTTGAGGAACCTTCAGGTGGTAAAGGTTCGCTGGATTCAACAATTGGAGTAAATGTAGTATATTGAGGTGTTGAAGGTTCAAATAAAGAATCAATTGATGTATCATCAATAATAAAATCAGAAATGTTAAAGGACATTTTTAATTGTATAACAAAAAAAATTCAAGCGAATGAAAATAAATAGGAACTTGAAATTAAATTCCTGAAAAGCAAAAGCAAAAGCAAAAGCAAAAACAAAAACGTAAATGTAGTTATATTAGTGGAGTAAACTCTAACTGGCAAAAGAAGAACGTCAAGAAGCTAATTTTGATAAAAGTGGAAAAGGTGTCTTTTTTTATAGTATTTCTGGAGCTAACAAAACCTGCAATAATTGATCTTTGCAAAATTGGTTTAAATTTGTTAGTAAAATTGATTTATTTCGTAAAATTTCTGCTTCGCTTACTGAACAAGTAGAAAAAAGTTGCCTATTCAGGTAATTGATCATTCTTTTTCTCATGTCTTCTGTAATTTTGCGTAATATTTCTGCTAAATCATTCTATTTCAAATCACAGAATAGCTACTTAAGTATGAGAGTATGCACAATATGAATAATTAATTGATTCAAAGAGGTCACAACAGTACAGAGATATCTCTGTACTATGAGTTTTTTTTTTTCAGTTCTAAATTTTCTGCCTTTTTCGTGATTCCAAAAGCTTCCATGCACATAAAACATGCATCAAAAGTCTAGAAAAGTGAATAGATGCATGGAGTGAACAAATGAATGGAGAGTGTATTCTGTGATTTAAAAGAATTGGTAAAGTTCCTCAGTGAAAAACTCATAATTTATTTCAAAGTAGAGTAGTTTGAATTTTTAAAAGCAAACAAATAGTAAATAGCGTGTATCAATTGAATAAGTTACCAAGTTAGCAAATTATAAATGTTATGTTAAAAGTACCTCTTCAATTATATAATTTTAGGTATATAAAACAATCATTTAATAAAATATTAGGCACTTTAAACACTATTGAAACCAATTAAGCATTGAAACAATAAATAAACAAGATTTTTTATTTACTCATGTGTTTGAACAAATAAACCAACATTACTTTTCAAAAATTAAAATAAAATCAAAAGACTAAAAAAAGCAAAACTGTACTATGAAACATCAAAATTTGTTTTAGCCTATAGGGTTTATTTCTTGAATGAAAATATTTTTCCAACTAAATTGAGCCTCCACACAAAATTTCAAAACGTTTTGACTACTAGTTCATCCACTATTGGACAAACAAAAAAATTTTTAAGCAAGAATTAGATTTCAAAATTTACCACATTAGACTGCGAACATAACAACCCCTCTGTAGCTCAGTTGGAAGAGCGCGAGACTGTAATAGGCTTAAACAGCATACAAGACATCTTGAGGTCGCTGGTTCGATCCCGGCCGGAGGGAGCTCATTATATTAATAGATTTTAGCTTTGGTGGCCCAGCTGGTTAAGGCGTCAGTCTCATAATCTGAAGATCGCGAGTTCGAATCTCGCCTAGAGCATTGTTAAAACTATTAATGTAATGATTTTTTTGAAATTATTTTTTTTACTAGTATATTTTTTTTAATTATAGAAGAGTTATCATTAATTACTAGTTATTATTATTAATATACAGTGTTTATAAAAGTAAAAAGCAGTATCCAGTACGACTTTTGTAACATAAAATTATTCTATTTCGTAGAAAGCTTGAATATTAATTATTCTTGGTTTTTAATCATCAAGCTAAGATCTGATTTATATTTATCCAGTATATTCATTGATATTGGACGTTTTAAATCATAAGATTTGAAAGATAATGAGTATCTATTAGTTAGGGTATTTTCGTTATTGTTATTATTACTATTAGAGTTGTCATTTTTATTGTTGTTGATCAAAAATAGTTCAGATATTGAGTCATCATCTTCTGAGTCTATGAGAACTTTAGACATATCATGTAAAGTTAGATCTGCATCTAGATCAGGATCAATTTCCTGATCAAAATTAATTTCAGCATCAAGTGCAGAATTTAAATCAATATCAATATCAATATCTGAGTTTGAGTCTAGTGAGAGTCCCATAAGGTTTAAATCATCATCAAGATCGGGATCTATATCTGAATTTATTTCCTTATCATTAAATAATGAAGTAATCGGTGAAGTTGTATATTTTTGTAATATTGAAGAATTGTTTGAAGTATTTGAAGAAGAATTAGGTCGTACAGGAGTTGGATGATGTAATTCAATTTCAGCAAATGAATTAAATGGTGATTGAACAGTATAGTCATCAATTAAATTAATTTCTAAAATTGCAATTGAATCAACAATTGATTGAAATTTATCAATTGTATTTAAACTTTCAGTATTTAATGATAATTTCCAATACCTTATTGGATTTTTCAATGGTATAATGAAAGTATTTATATTAATTTTAATAAATTTACAATTTTGTAAAATTGGATGAATTAATGAACCACATTTAAAATAATTTAATGATGAATTAATTGTATAAATTTCAAATTTACCTCTTGATATAAGACTTGATGAAGAATCTTGAAGTTTAATAACTGAATGAATTGATGATGTAATGTTTAATTCTTTTGAATTATTATAGATTGCCATTTCAGATTCATCTAGTGAAAATAGTGTTTCATGTGAATGTTGTGATTGTGATTGTTGTGGTTGTTGCTGATGCAGTTGCTGTGATTGGTTTTGTTTTGTACTATTTCGTATAAAGCGTCGGAATGGATTTCGACTTGTTCGTATTGACCCAAAATTTGGGGTATCCTTCATATTATTTAAAGTTATGTTTACTTTAGTTTATAATCAACTTAATTACCCTATAGTAATTATACATTTTAATAATAAACCAACTCTATTTCCCTTAAGACTGACTGTTTGTGGTCGGAAAATTCGCTGATTTTTTTTTCTCCCACAAATCATAATTTTCCACCACAAACTTTCCACTTCTTTTGCTTGAATTGACAGGTTGGGTGAATAGAATATATATACAAGAGAGTATGGCACAGTTGACAACTAGAGAGACATTTGATAATGTATATGATGATAATGAATATATAGAAGCTAATGAGACAGCTGAGATTATACGAGAGATTGATGAATTAGAACAAGAAAAGGAAGAAGCTCTTGAAAAGGAACAGCAACAACGAGAAAAGGATACCTTACCCAATTTATTAGGACGTAAACTTGGACTGACACGAACACACCAATTACTCAGACAACAGACATTATCCTCACTGTCCTTTCTCAAGTTCAAAAGAGATAATAATAATAAGATACAACAACAACAACAACAAGGACACAATAAAATTGAAACTGAGCCTCCACTATTAAGTACCACCAATTTAAATACTGCACCGCCACTGATCCAACAACACCAACAACATCTTCTTTCTCACCAGCCACACCAGTTACACCAGCCACACCACCACCACCACCAATATTGGCAATTAACTACTGCACCGCCACCTCAAAAGGATATCGCTGATAATTATTTTTCTCATCACAGTAAGTAAGCCGGCGGAGTTTGCTAGGGCCCCCGAGATGACTTAACTATCCGATTATCCGATTTCTTTGCGGGGGTTGAGAGACCTGTTCATCTTTTATTCATTTTATTTTCCTTCACTTCTATTTGATAATTATCCAAAGGCAATTGTTATAAAAAGGGGCAATGATTACTTATAACTACTGTTATTATATTGTTGATAATCATTGATTGTTAATTGGTTATTATTTTATTTCTCATAATACTTTCTCATTTATCAAACAAAATGACAACATTTCAATATCAAAATCAATTAGAAAAATTACCAATACCTCCTTTACAGGATACTTTACAACGTTATTTAAAAGTTATTAAACCTTTAGAATCTGAAAAAGAATATGAAGAAACTGTTAAATGTTGTAATTCATTTGCAAAATCAATTGGTCCAAAATTACAAAATCTATTAATTGAATATTCAAAAACTAAAGATTCATATATTGAACAATTTTGGTTCGATTCATATCTTAATTATGATTCTCCTGTTGTTTTAAATTTAAATCCTTTTATTATGATTGAAGATGATCCAATTCCTGGTGAATGTAATTGGATTAATCGTGGTTGTCAATTAACTAATTCAACTTTAAGATTTATAAAAGCTTTAAGAAATAAAAATTTACCAGTTGATAAAATCAAAGGTGATAAACCTTTAGATATGGATCAATATTTAAAATTATTTGGAAGTTGTAGAATTCCAACTAATAATGGTTGTGTTTTGAAAACTTATGAAAATAGTAAACATATTATTGTTGTCGTTAATTCTCAATTTTATTGGTTTAATGTACTGGATGATGATAATAATTTATTATTAACAGAGGATGAAATCAAAACTAATCTTAAATCAATAATTAATGATTCAACAGAATTTGATAATAAAGATAATGATGATGATAATATTAATTCTTCAAGTATTAATATTGCTAAATCAAGTTTTGGTGTTTTGACAACTGAAAATAGGAAAGTTTGGTCCAATTTAAGAAATATTTTAAATAGTGATTCAACTAATAAAGAAATTTTGAAAATTATTGATTCTTCACTATTTTGTTTAGTTTTAGATAATTTAGAAGTTGGTCAAGATGCAAATAAAATTTCACAAAATTTCCTTTGTGGTAAAAGTGTTATATCAAATGGTGTTCAAATTGGTACCTGTACCAATCGTTGGTATGATAAACTGCAATTAATCGTTACAAAAGATGGTAAATCAGGTATAAATTTTGAACATACAGGTATTGATGGTCATACAGTTTTAAGATTTGCAAGTGATATTTATACAGATTCAATTTTAAGATTTGCTAAAACCATAAATAAAGATTCTCCAAGTTTATTTGAAGATGAACTACCTAAAAAATCAAATTCCAATAATACATCAAATTCACCTCCAAGAAAATTAGAATGGAATTTAACAAATGAATTAAGTTTATCATTAAGATTTGCAGAAACAAGATTAAGTGATTTAATCAGTCAAAATGAATTTTCAACTTTAATGTTTAATAAATATGGTATGGAAAGAATTAAAAAGATGGGTATGTCACCAGATGCATTTGTTCAAATGAGTTTTCAATTAACTTATTATAAATTATATGGTAAAATTGAATGTACATATGAACCTGCAATGACAAAAAAATTCTTACATGGTAGAACTGAAGCAATTAGAAGTGTTAGTGATGAATCTTCCCTATTAGTTAAAAACTTTTTTAAGAATGATATTAGTAATGAAGAAAAAGTTAAATTGTTGAAAAATGCATGTAAGGAACATAGTAGACGTACAGCTGAATGTTCAAATGGTTTAGGACAAGATCGTCATTTATATGCATTATATTGTATTTGGGAAAAATATTTTGGTCAAAATAATAATAGTGATAGTGATTATAGTAGTGAAGAGGAAGATTTAATCGTTAATAAACAAAGAGATGCAAATGATGAAGAAATTCCATTAATTTTCAAAGATGAAGGATGGAAAAAATTAAATACAACAATAATTTCAACAAGTAATTGTGGTAATCCATCATTGAAAATATTTGGTTTTGGACCTGTTAGTGAAAATGGTTTTGGTATTGGTTATATTATCAAAGATAATAGAATAAGTTTCTGTGTTAGTTCAAAACATAGACAAACCACTAGATTCACTGATACCTTAGGTAGTGTATTAACTTTAATGGAACAAGTTAATTCAACAAATTAATTCAATAAATGTGTAGGAGGATTGTATAATTTAACGACTAAATAACGATTATTATAATTATAACCTGATAATTTATCAACTGCTAAATTTGCAGCCTTTAAAGTTGTATAAATTACAAATAATTGACCTTGAGTTTGAGGTGTATTTGAGAGTCTTAATTGATGAATTTCACCAAATTGTGATAAAAGTTCAATTAATTGTTCTTTATTATGTTGTATTGGTAGATTTTTGATATGAACGATAGGTAATGGAGGCATTTGTTAGATGATTTGGATTTAAAAATAAAAGAAAGAAGTAAAGGGATAGAAATTCAAAATGCACATTTAATTTTTTTTTCACTCTGATGAATTTTCATATTCATGCATTGTTGATCTGGTCTATAACTCCACACTGTTTTTTTACTGAGTAATGGATTTTATAGAGTCACAGAGACCAATTTATGAATTAACGGCAAGTAAAGAGAGAATATTACCAATAGATGAAGGATTTGAGAGTAAATTTTTACCCAATTCAAATGGTGATTTTATGAAATTATTAAATGGTAAGGAACCTGATGGAAATGTTAATTTAAGATATGAATTATTTCAACAAAATTGGCGTAAACAAATGAGTAGTATTAATAATGTTTTATTGAAAACTGATAGATTTAAATTCCGTAGTTTAAGAGAATTTTTAAGATATAAGGATAGAGAATTTGATGAGAGATTAATCAGTGGTATTTTAAATTTAGGTTCAAATATATCAAATCATGAAAGATTATTAGTTAATGTTTGTAGATACTTGAGAGAGGAGGATGATATTTGTTTGATTAGAGTCAATCCCAGTGTTGATTTCAATATACAGAGAATTGTAAGAAGAATAGAGGAGGGTATGGTTTATGAAATACGTCAAAGAAGAAATGGAAATAAAAAGGGTAAAAAGAATAGCGGTAGGAGGAAAAGGAAGTTGGAAGATTTAGAGGGAGATGGAGATGGCGATGATGATGATGGAGAGATTGAAATGAATAATGTTGAACCTATTTATAATGTTGTTAAGGGTAAATTTACAGATATAATTGATATGCTTAAAGAATTCAAACGCATGAAAATTAGATTAGTTGTTATGATAGAGAGGAGTGATAGTATGAGCAAAGAGTTGATTGAAAGTGTGTTGAATATGATGTATGAATATAACTTATGTGGAGAAGTTTATTGTTTGATATGTATTAGTACACCATTTATTATGTTTGAAGAGAAAATTAGTGTTTTAGTGATTGGTAAATTAAAGAGTTGTACGTTTTCAATTGATAATTCTAAGGAAGCAATTGGGCAAATTATGGAAGATTTATTATTGAATATTACTGAGACATATAATTCATTGATTTTTGAACCTAGATTAGTTTTAAAGTTTTTGAAAATGAAAGAGGATATGAGTATAGATAAATTTAAGAAGATGATTAAAATGATTTATATGAGACATTATTTTAGTCAACCTTTAAGTATATTTTGGACTAAAGATTTTAGCAAGATTGAATTAAGGAAGATTTATTTTGAAATATTCAAAACATTACCATCTGTTATGATGAATAAGGGTGATGATGAAGAAAATGTGAGATATTTAAAAGAATTAGCCTTTAGTGAAGGTGGAAGTGAAGAGAGTAAGATTATTGGAGAGATGCTAAGATATAATTTGAATAGACTCATTAATTGGAGATATGAATTGAGAGCACTGATTGATTTTCTTAATTTTTTACAAGCTATGATTATGAAGGATGAAGAGAAGAAGATATGGGAAAATAACTTAGAGTTATTTGAAATGATATTTGGGAAATATTATCAAATAAAGAAAGAGGGAGGTAATGAAAAGGTAATCAAACGAAAAATGCTTAGATGTATTAGTAAAATACTTGAGAAAATGTGGAGAGTATTAGGATCCAATATGAATGTTGAAATAATTAAAAGTATAATGGATGATGATATGATGAAAGGATACACTGAGGAGAGTGTTAGTATAACTGATATGGCAGAACATGCTGAAAAGACCATTTCTGAAAAAGTTATAATATTAGATTTGGAGGGACAAATGTTTCGAGAGGTATGTGTTGTTGGAGAAAAGGCATTTGATGAAATTGTTGAAGGAGATAATCCATCAATGAGGGAGAATGTTTTGAATATGTTAGAAGAGGGTACATTTACGTGTGAAGTATGGAGAAGTATACAAGAATCTGGAGGTAGTAGGATTGCAGTTGGAGATCTTGCACAAGCGATGGGAGTTAAAAATGCAGTAGAGACAGCATGGTTAGTGAGAAGTGTTTGGGAGTTAGATGGATTAGGATTAGTATCAATTGATAATAGCAAAGGTATCATTGATAGAGTTGTATGGAGAGGTGTGTAGAGTGGTATATTATGTAATAATAAATATAGCGAATTTCGTTACAATATGAAGGGAAGGGAGAGAGAGATTCATTGATTGTGTTGTTTTGTTGTCCTTTCCTTCAATTGTATATTTATTGATTACATCTTTGTTTACTATCATCTAAAAGACCATGCAAATATACTATTTAGGAGTTTTACAACCAGACGAGGATCATTCTAAGGAAATTGTATCCTCTCATGATACTTCATCATTTCCATTTTTCCAAAGGTCAAGTGTTGGACAATTTCTCACTTTCTTTGCTGATACAATTGCAACACGTACTCCACAAGATGGTCGTCAAAGTGTTGAAGAAGGTGCATATGTTGGTCATGTGTATCGTACGCAGGGAATTGCCGCTGTTATGATCACTGATAAATTATATCCTATTAGACCTGCATTTACATTACTTAATAAAGTTTGTGATGATTGGGCATCACACAGTGAAATTTCACAAAGTGAAATGGATGCACTTCTGTCAAAATATCAATCACCTCATGAAGCTGATGCTCTTATGAAAGTTCAAGCAGAACTTGATGAAACTAAAATTGTGCTGCAGCAATCAATTGAAAATGTCTTACAAAGAGGTGAACGTTTAGATGCTCTTGTCGATAAATCAGATGCACTTACTGCTTCATCCAAGACTTTCTACAAGCAAGCAAAGAAGACTAACTCTTGTTGTGTCATTGTATAGCTCATATAATAATAATTTATCCTTTCTAGGATAAATTAATACTAATAATAACTGCTTTTCTATAGTTAAAGTTTCACAATCTCGCTAATTACTATATGAAAAATTGTTAAGATTAGGTAATACAATGTTCAATTCTGATGAATTGAGGATATGCCTCGCTACATGGAAATCTTGGGTTCATGACAAATATTGCTTGGGTGGCAATCGACTAATGTTCGGTGGTCGGTGAATTGAATCATGAATACTAGTTAATACGGCATTAGTGAACAGAGCATGAGTTTGGAACACAAATATACCTTGTAGAAGGTAATGGAAAGTCTTGGAACGGTTGATGGAAAATCCCGCAAGACAGAGTGCAATGGTTTGCAAATTCCAGTCGAGGAGAGTGTGACTACATGTTACTAATTATAGTAAATGCCACAGGAATAGTTGAATAGAATTTCCTATTCAGGCAATATTACAATGAAGTCATACTGATGACGTGGAATTAACTAGAGCTGGGTAGTAGCTCGGAAAAACGGGGAAATGCTAGTAAGGAAAGGAGACTGCCTGAAAGTGTGCAATATATAAATGCCCTGTGCCGCCACATAGTTGATCTATGGGTGAAGAGAGATGTGTACAGAATTTGTTATTAGGTTTTTACTGGAACAACGTGAAAGTTATCAATCAACTAAGGAAAACTAATTAACAAGTTAACCATCGTCTAAGCTGTCTCATTTTATATTCAATTTATTTTATATTATTTATAGCGACTTAAGATTATTTAATTAAAACTCAATAAAAATTATCTTGAACCTTCTTTTAACTTCAATTACTAATGTATTTCTTTTCTTTTGCCAATGTTTGCTGCACTTACTAGACTATCCAAATCAAGAGTTCAAATGGCCACCGTTTCTGCGTGTGCCATCTCTTCTGCTTCCATGTATTATGTTATGATGAATAAGGTAAGAAATGATTCTTTACTTCCTGTGAAGCAAGTAGCGGAGATTTCTGAACCTCAAGAAACTCAACAAGCTTCAGAATCTTCAGAATCTACAGATGCAACTGAATCTGCTCCAACTTCAACTGAAGAATCTGCACCTACTGCTTTTAATGAAGAAACTGGTGAAATTAACTGGGATTGTCCATGTCTTGGAGGAATGGCAGATGGTCCTTGTGGTGAAGAATTTAAAGCTGCATTTTCATGTTTCGTTTACTCAAAGGAAGAACCAAAGGGTATCGAATGTATTGATAAATTTAAGGGTATGCAAGAATGTTTCAGAAAATACCCAGAATTCTATTCTGAAGAATTAAGAGATGAAGAACAAGTTAATGATACAATTGCAATGAATAATGATATTATTGAATCAGTTGAAGAAGCAGTTATTGAAGGTAAACAATTAGCTTATGATATTTATTCAAAGGCTCAAAGTAAAATTGATGACTTTCACAAGAAATAATTAATTTAAAAAAATTACTGTATATAATAATAATAATTAAACTATAAATCTAAAATTAAATAGACAATTCATTCAAACCTATTGGGTCACCATTACGCTTAAACATAACTTTTCCTTCAAAGTAAACCTGAATACCTTCAATACTGTAAATATCCTTACCATTTAGAGTTCCATATGGTATTATACTCTTACCTTGTTCCTCACACCATTGGAAAACAACATCTTTAATAGTTTCAACATTGTTAGGTTTGGATCCTTCACTGAAAGTTTTACCATCTTTCTCCCAAAGTTCTCTTACTTTTGTAATTATTTTAACACATTCTTCTTTCATAAGTCCTAAATATGAAATAATTTCAGTTAATCCATATAATTCAACATTAAATTGTTCGTATTCATTCAAATATTTGGAAAACACCTTATCATAAAAGACATCTCTATGCACATCAAATTGTTCAAGTGTTTCCACAAACACTTTGTATTTTTCAATACCTTCATTACTCAAAATATCCTCCTCGCCAATATCACTAACCATTTCACAATATTTGATAACATAAGGCTCTAAATCAAGACCTCCATTTGACCATGTTTTCATATCTGAATATGTTTCAGTGAAATATTCAACATTAAGGTAATTTTTTACAACAAGCATTTCAAGAATCTTTTCACCAACTGCATCTCGTAAAACTTCTTTATAATCACCAACATGCCACAGCCAAGAATCTAACCAATGAAGTTCATCACCGTATCCAGTTTTAATTTCCTTTAGAAACTTTGGAATAATAATATCTCTTAAAATATCATCTTTTTTGAAAATATGAGCTTCGTTGATTTCCTCTAAAACTCCAAGACCTGCTTCTTCATAATATGGTTCCCATTCTTTGTAAAAAGCCTTAAGTTTGTTCCATATTGGTTCACAAATAATACTTTTATATTCTGGTACTAGTATATCAACTTTCAAATATTCAGATGCAGCATCTAAAATTTCACCTAATTCTCCTATATCATCAAAATCACAATCTTTTACTCTCTCAGACCATATTGGTTCAATATATTTCCCAGCTAAAAGAATAATATCTTTATTCACTCGTGAACTTGAAGAGTTTATAATTTCTAACATTTCTCCCCATTCCTTATCGTTCAAAACTGCATCGATTATCATCTGTATACTATTTCTATCCTTTTCCTCAATTTCAATTAATTGATTCAAACGTTCTATTTCAAACAACAAGTATTTTTCCTTTGATGCATCTAGCCTCAATTCCTTCAATATCCCATAAAGTTTCATTTTAATTTCAACTCCTGTACTTTTTTCTAGTAGTTTCAATAAATTTCCATCTAAATCAACAACTTCTTGTAATCCTCTTATTATATCATACAACTCCATTTCAACAACATAATCAGAGACATAATCACCCTTCCTTTCAAAACCTAATGGTTTTTCATTAACCTTAAGCTTCCCTGTTTTATCACTATCCTCTTCATCATTCTCATCCTCATAGTCACTATAACCATCATCTTCTTGGACAACACGCATCATACCAATTCCTTCACCTTTTTTTCTTAATTCTGGTATAATTGGTTCAACAATCCCCGTACCACCTTTCCCAAGACCCGTTCCTGGGACGTATCCCATTTTCAACATCAACTTTGCACCAGGCCCATACTTAGCAATTAAATCCATGTATCCAAATAAAAAGTTTTGATCAATGCTTTAAGTAAACAATATACCGTGTAATCATGAATAATTCATGTTGCAATTTTTCATGATTCACGTTAACTATTTTCTCTTCTTTCTACAATTGATAGCACAATCAATAATGAAGATACCACCATTACCACATATAACCCCACGATGGTTTTATGCAACAGATATACCAATTACAAAACCTTTTAAGTATAATCCAACTACAAGAGCAACTAAATTTATACCGTTTACAGCTAATGATTCCGATAGAATTGAAGATGCATTTCATAATGGTAAATCAGTTAATGTTAATGAAGATGGATTATTTACAGTTGATGTACATAAAAAGATAATGTCACCAGTTTATTGGACAGGACCAGGTTATGAAGTACGTCGTGGAATTTGGTTTAATGTTAACGGTTCACCTGTACCTGATTTAATAGGTGAACAAATTGAGAATGCTTTTAAGAAATATAGACCAGATCTACATGATAAAGTACCAAGTATTAGATTGAAGAGTGAAAAACAATTGTTTCAGGAGAAATATGGTAGTTGGCCGTATTCACAATTTGATGATTTGAGTGATTTAGACAAAATACTACATTTCCAATCCAAAGATGAAGGAGTGCTGTTAAATGAAGGAGGTGTACCAAAGATTGTTATTGATAATTTACCAGGATCCCAATCAGTTTTTGGTTATGTTGTTAAAAGAGGGTATATTGATGAAGAGGAGAGTGAAGAAGATGGAAAGAAACAAAAGAAGAAGAAAGTTGAGAAAGAGAAGGAGAAGAAAGAATCTGCAAGTAAGAAGGTTGGTGATCCAATTGATGAAACTGTGGGAACAAATGAAACAGGTGATTCTACAAATGTCTTAGACTCTATAAAAAATGCAAAATTGGTCAATTTTGATTATACTACATTATTGAGTGAAACGAATAAAATGTTTCAAAGTATTATGGAAAATGATTTTGCAAACAATAGTTTAGATTATAACAATGATTATGATAGAGAAGTTGATCATTTAGTTCTCTGTGTGCATGGTATTGGACAAGCTCTGAGTTCTAAGTATGCATCCATAAATTTTGCACATGATTGTAATCAATTTAGACAATTGATTAAAACAGAATTCATATTGAACAATAAAGATAAAGAAAATAAGGAAAACAACGATAATAACAATTGTAAAGTTCAAGTATTACCCATAATCTGGAGACACGATATTGAATTTGATCACATACTACCGGATAGTAAGTTACCAAAGTTAGCAAGTTTAAGTGTTGATGCAGAATCATCAATAAGAAAAGTGACAGCTGATGTTCTTCTTGATATTTTATTATACTATGAACCTAAATATCATGAACAAATGTTACAATGTGTTGCAAATTATGCAAATGAAATATATAAGAAATTCTTATCAAATAATCCAAATTTTAAAGGTAAAGTTTCACTTGTGGGTCATTCACTTGGAAGTGCAATCGTTCTTGATATCCTTCATAGACAAAGCAACAAGAAGGTTCTGGATTTTGAAGTTGATAAGTTCTTCTCATTAGGATCCCCTAATGGTATTTTTAAGCTTATCCGTGGTGAACAAATTCTTCCATTAATGCAAACTAAAAATCATAAGAATAAGCATGCAGTTACGCCAGCTATCAATTCTCTCTATAATATTTTTTACACTACAGATCCAGTAGGGTACAGAATTGAACCACTTATCCATAATGAATGGAGTGACGTTAAACCAGCTGAGGGTGAACCTACTACAGGTAAAGTTCCACCTGAGATCAAAGATCCTATAGCATTGAAAAGGGTACAAATGTTAAATCCTACAGGAAGGGTAGATTGGGTGTTAAAAACAGGAAGTTTAAATGTTGATATGTTTGGAGTAGCCTCTCATATCCAGTATCTTTCTGATCCCAAAGTAGCCCGTATAATCCTGAAAGAACTAAATAGACAATAAGTAAAGAACTGTATATATACTAGTAAAGTAAAGTCTTAAGAAACCCTGTTATAGTAAATGGGGTTCCAAAGAAGGCTCAACGCGCGCATTTTAACACTATAAAAGGTGTCCACCGTCCAGGTTGCTAAATATTTTCTCCTACCATTTTTTTTTCAACTTATATGTTCTTTTTCTTACCAAGGACAAGCAAAACAGTAGCATCTCTGTCAGAGGACAGATGTAACTAGTTGTTTATGTTTTCACTTATCTTTCTTTATATTTGTATATTGTGATGTTGTGTGATTTAAATGATGACCAATAGTTTGCTGTGCACCATTCTGAGTACTTTATTGTATTTTATGACAGATATTCAAACTTGCTTATTCCTGAACTTTACACACACAAGTCACTCAGTTTTTTTTTTCAACCACCATGCACCTCGCCTTGTTTTCTGCCTGTAATGATTTACTGATTATAATCATCTCTGCATTGATAATTTATACCAGGCACTTTCTGCTTCTTGTAAATTATTTCTTAGAATTATAATAATATTGACTCATGGGTTATACTTTCATACTACCTTTTCTTAAAAATCAAGCTTATATGAATTAATAATGAATGAATCACAAACCGATACTAATATATTCCACAATTTGAACACATTCACGTTCCCTGCTAAACAGCAGCATTCCTATGATAGCGACAGTTTACCTTCCTCCTTGGAATCATCTTCGAGGAAGTCTATTGAACTATCACCTCGTACTTCACTGACTCATAACCATCCTTTTTCATCAAGTAATAGAAACTCTGTCTTCTCAGCACATAATTATGATTCTCCGAGATCTCTCCCTTCACCAAAAGCTGCCAAAGAAGGTACATTTGTTGATCAATCAAGCCCAATAAGTCCATGTTCTTCAATGTTTCAAGAAATTAAATCTCCATCTAAACCAGCTTATAGAAAATCCATTGGATTTTCAGAGTTTTCATTTCCTAATAATTGCAACACTAGTTATAATATGCATCATAATCCATCCTTTTCAAATAAATCCATACGCCGAGTTTCAGCTTCATCTGTTAAACATCTCGGACATCGCCGGAGTTTGTCAATTTCAAGTAATACATTGTCCATAGACTCAAATAGTAATTACTTACATAAACAAGTTCTCCCAAACAAGTTCGAACCTAATAATGATCTCATTGATATGTATATGAATCCCGCCCAATATGGAAATGAAAATGATTATAATATCGATGAAGATAACGAAACTAATAAAGAAAAATTAGAAGATGATGATGACGAAGACGATGACAGAAATGATTTTAGCTCAAGTTCATATTCAATGCTTATCGATGATTTTGATAACAATACGGCAGACGTAAAATCTTCAACATCTTCTTCTATAAGTACCGGAGTTGCACAGAAAGTTTATATGGCTAGACCATCTGTCGTTTATGTTGTCTCATCCCCAAGTTCATGCGATATTAATCTCAATGTGATAGATGAATAATTACAATATAAAGTTTATATTTACATTTACATTTACATTTACATTCGCATTTACATTTACAGATTTACCTTTTAATCAATCAAACAAGTTTACATTTACTAAATATATTAATATACCCAAATTCCAGTTTTAGTTTTAATTTGCTTTATACCACTTTACTTTACAATGCTTTTCTATGTTTTAAGTGCTTTTTCAGTTTTTTCGTTCTTTCCTTTTCTAATTCACAGATATATAATTATATTATATAATGTTTTATAAAATTTATATTAAATACCAATCATTGATCAAGAATAGTCTTTAATGCCTTTAGTTGTTTTAAAATAGCAACTTTAGCAGTACCACCTGTTGCATCTCTTCTTTCAACGGATTGTTCAAAATTAAAAGTTTCAAAAACATCTTTTTCAAAACGTTCATCAATTGATTTAAATTGTTCCATAGTTAATTGATCAATACCTGATAATTTATTTTCTTCAGCTGCTCTAACACATTCACCTGAAATATGATGAGTTTCTCTAAACGGAACACCTTTTCTAACTAAATAATCAGCTAAATCAGTTGCTAACATATCCATACTTAGTGCATTGAACATTTGATCTTTATTTGGTTGTAAAGTTGAAATAACACCAGTTGCAATTAAAATAGAATGTTCAACAGTTAACATTGAATCAAATAATGGTTCTTTATCTTCTTGCATATCTTTATTATAAGTTGAAGGGATTGATTTTAATGACATCATAAAACCTGCTAAACTACCGAAAACACGACCTGATTTACCACGTAATAATTCTAATGAATCAGGATTTTTCTTTTGTGGCATAAGTGATGAACCAGTTGAATATGCATCAGCTAATTTAATAAAACCAAATTCCCCACTTGAATATATAATTAAGTCTTCAGAAAATCTGGAGATATGATTCATAAATAATGAACTCCAAAACATAGTTTCAACAACAAAATCTCTATCAGAGACAGCAGTTAATGAATTACCAATAACACCATTGAAACCTAATTCTTGTGCTAAGAATTCACGATCAATTCCATAAGGATGGCCAGCTAATGCACCTGAACCTAATGGAGAATAGTTCAATCTTTCAATAATTTGTTCTAATCTTTTATAATCTTCAGTAAAATAGGTTGCGTACATACTAATCCAATGAGACCATCTAATTGGTTGTGCTCTTTGTAAATGTGTGTAACCTGGCATTAAAATTGATACTTCTTCTTCAGCTCTCTTAATCATTGTTTCAATGAAAATTTTAAGGTAACCTTTTAATTTTTTTAATTCATCACGAACATATAATCTCATATCAGTTGCAACTTGATCATTTCTCGATCTACCGGTATGAACTTTACCAGAAATATTTCTACCTATAATTTCACCAAGTCTTCTTTCATTCGCAGTATGAATATCTTCATCACCATCCTTTTCAACAAACTTGTTTTCTTTCCATTCTTCATGGATAATTGCAAGTCCACGATGAATTTCCTTTAATTCATCTGCTGTTATTAATCCAAGTTTTTCAAGACCCATAGTATAAACCCTAGTACCTTCTAAATCTTGTGCATACATTTTCTTATCGTAAGGTAAAGATGCATTATATAAATTCATCAAAGGATCAGTTGCACCGGTGAAACGGCCACCCCATAATTTTAATTCAGCTGGTTGATTACTCATGTTTTTTTTATTGTTTGCTAGAAAAGAAATAAATGTAAGAAATAAAAGGAAAAAAGAAAGAAAGAGTAGATGAAAAAAATGAGTTCAAATTTGAATTTAAAGTGAACAATTTGTTGGAATATGACTGACAGATTGAATTTCTCATTATAAAAATATTCAACAAATTAAGCGCGCTAACCGCCGTTGAGTCATTACCCAATTAGGCAACACTCACTTCGACCCATCGACCACACCTTTTTGTTCTATACGATTTATACGAGCAATGTTTAAAATTTCATAGTGGTGCATGAATTATCAATTGGTGTTGGAACATTAGATAGCATTAGAACTGTGCTATCTAGAAATCAAGTAAGGTTCTGTATTAGAAAATGGCTACTCCTATGGATTCAGTACTTTTGATTGGTGGGGCTGGGTTTTTAGGTCTTCATATTGTTCAACAATTTTGGGAAGAATCTCCACGTCCTGAAATTCATGTCTTTGATATTCGTCCATTACCTGATAAAATTTCAAAATATTTTACATTTGATCCAAAGAAAATTCATATTCATGTTGGTGATTTAACATCTAAGGATGATGTTACTAAGGCAATCAGAGAATCAAATCCAACTGTAATTGTTCATTCAGCATCTCCTATTCATGGTCTTGGACAAGAAATTTACGAAAAGGTTAATATTCATGGTACTAAAAATTTAATAGAATGTGCTAAGGAACAAAATATTTGTGCTCTTGTTTATACTTCATCTGCTGGTGTCATTTTCAATGGTGAAGATGTTCATAATGCTGATGAAACTTGGCCAATTCCTGAAGTTCCAATGGATGGTTATAATGAAACCAAGGCTATTGCAGAAAATATGGTTTTAAAAGCAAATTCTCCTTCGGAAAACTTCTACACAGTGGCTTTAAGACCAGCTGGTATTTTTGGTCCTGGTGATAGACAATTAGTTCCTGGTTTAAGACAAGTCTTAGAGAGAGGTCAAACTAAGTTCCAGGTTGGTGATAATAACAATTTATTTGATTGGACTTATGCAGGTAATGTTGCAGACTCTCATGTTTTAGCCGCACACAAATTACTTGATCCAAATACAGTATCTAATGTTGGTGGTGAAACTTTCTTCATCACTAATGACACACCTTCATATTTCTGGACTTTAGCAAGAACTGTTTGGAAAGCCGATGGTCACGTTGACAATTACAATATTGTTTTATCTAGACCCGTTGCAATTGCTGTAGGTTACTTATCTGAATTCTTCTCAAAATTATCTGGTAAAGAACCTGGTTTAACTCCTTTCAGAGTCAAGATTGTTTGTGCTTATAGATACCATAATATCACAAAGGCTAAAACTATCTTAGGATATAAACCAAAAGTCGGATTGGAAGAAGGTATAAGATATACCCTTGATTGGATGGATGAAACCAAAAAGCAATGATTTTCATTCAATTACATTCCATTAATGTTTGAAAATTTGACTTCTTTCAATTCTTTTTCAGTTAAATTTATGTTCCAAGATTTTTTATAAAACTTACACTCATGTACTATAAAGTTTATGATATAAATACATTCTAAACGTTTTCACATAAAACACACTTCTTATCCACATCTTCACTCATACCCATGTTATCTAGACATTTACGATGGAATGCATGTTTACACCTAAATATGAAAATGCTATTTTTGAAATTGAATTGTTCATTATCAATACCTTCTAGCTCTAGTAATCGATCTCTCCAAACTTCATAAACATCATTTCCAACTTTACTACCCCAAATATTTTTACCACATGTAGCACATTCAATATTTTTAGGAGATCTTCCTTTTTTCTTCAAGTCTTCTAAAATATCCAAATTTTGATATATATCTCCATCAACCAACGTCTTAACAAGTTTCAAAATCTTTTCATCAGCTAAATATGAATTGAAAATCTCCTTCAAAATTAATTTAACATCACCTAATGTAGTAACATGAACAGATGATCCAACTAAAAACTTCTTAAAAATCTTACTGAATGAAGATGTAGATTCTTCAACATTTAGATTAATCACATTTGTGAATGCTGCTCTTACAATTTTGGTGTAAAAAAGAAACACTTCTGTATCTTTTTCTTTATCATTTTGTTTTATAGTAACCTTATTCAAGATCGTAACGCATGTTTCTAAAATTTGCAACAAAAGCTTCTCCTTCAATGTGAATTCACCTTCCTTTGTTGACAATTTCGAATTTGTAGAAGATAATGACATGAAAGCTTTATCTAAAAGTTCCCATATTTTGTCTTCAAATTTCTTATTACATCCTTTCTCTTCAATTTCTTCTGTCACACTTTCCAAAATCTTACATATTTGGTCAATACTAGACTTATAATCATCATGATGCAAATACCAATCAATTAATATTTCAAAATTATCCACTTCGAGCATTCTAATTATGGATTCTTCCAGTTCTGATAAAGTAAAAATGAATGACTGGATCTTTAGCATCAAATCATTTAATTTGGTTTCCAATTCTTCTTTATATCCAACACCATGCTCTTTGTTATCAATAGAAATCATACTTTGAATAATATACCTTTTCTTAATTAGTCCTCTGAGGTATTCTAGTTTCAAAGTTTGCTCCACTTCCTTATTCTCAATCTTTGTATTAATCTCTTTAATGTCAAAAAACTCCTTTAAATATTCAAACTTCAAACTAGAATCTTTAAAATCAATAACTTCAGCATTAAGATCCGGAGAGTATACCACAACAATTTCTGCTATCGCTTTCGGATCACTTCTTACAAATGTTTCGAAGTTGTCACGAAGTAATTTTAGTATTTCTTTTTTATCAGAACTATCCGAGCTCATCAAAGTATCATTTAATATCTCACTAATAGGTTTAAATAATTCACAATTTGTGATATTTTCATTTTGAAGTTTTACCCAAAGTTTCAATACATCAAATAATTTTCCCTCTGATTGATACAGTGATAACAAAACTTCGTAATACCTTGCTCTTTCAATTTGAATTATTATAGACTCAATATCAATAGGATTATAAACGGTTAATAAAGTCCTAATTGCTAGTTGACAATCCTGCAATGTTTCTTCGGTGATAGATTCTAAAATATCCACAGAATCACTACTTTCTGAATTATTTTCAATAGTACCAGCAAGACAAAGAAGTTGAATAATCTCCTCAGATGTACTATCAGCTAATCGTATAAACTGTATGTATTTGGGATAATTTCTTCCAATAAAAATAGCCATTCTTATTTTATCAATAGTTGAAAGTCTTGCATCTTGATCATGAAAAATACTTAATAAAATATCAATCACATACTGTCTATTGACTTGTAGTTTGTATAATTCATTTTCAAACGAATTAATCTCCAATTCATTCAACAAGTCATCTTCAAAGGCTTCATTGAGACAACTAAACATAGTTTGACTATCATACTTTAACAATGCAAAAAGATAGGGGAATGTTGGCTCTAACACCCAGTCATTAGTGGTATGTACAACTTCGCCACTAGATGGCCAAGATACTGCAGATCCATTAAATAACAAATAGTAAATATTTAGTTTAGCGGACGGATTGTCTATTAAAGGTTTATTAGTAGGATACTGCCTATTTGTCAGGGTGTATGAAATGAATGGATAGACATAGTTGATATCACTCTTGATTAGTTGTTGTTGGTCTTTATTGAGCGTGTAATTCTCTAAAAGTTTTATTTTGCTAACTGAGTCCATAAATGGAGTGATATAATCATGTAACAATGCAGTCCAAATGTAAGTGGAAGTTTCATTCAAATGGTATTTTTTGCACAGAGAAAGAGTGAAATCTATATCAAGTTGTTCAATATCAAGCAAACACACCAACTGTTCTAAAATAGCTATATTATCAACTTTGCTATAATATTCAACCATTGATTTTAAGATGGAAGGTGAGAATGTGGTTAGCTGTGAGTTAAATATGAATACCTCTAAAACACTGAAAAATATATCTTCGGAATCAATATTCACAATTCTTTCATGTATCATGTCATATACTTCAGTTGGAGCTTTAACCATCAAACAAGTTTCAATAAGTAATGTTACTATTTTCCTCATTCCATATATTTCGATCTCTGGTTCATTGAATATGTATTTTATAGTTGATTTAAAAATTTGTACTAAATAAACACCCATAAGCTTCTGTCTCTCTCGATCATCTGAAGGAAGGGAAATCAGTGGAAGATATTCATCTCCTGTGAATTGTCTCTTTGATTCTTCTAATGCTTCTACATATTTCCCATTTGAGAGCAATGACAAAAGTATATCAGCCCAGTTTGTAAGGTTTCCACTAACTAGTTGATTTTTTTCCACTAATAAAATATTTGATTTCAAGGTATTTACAATGGAGTGAAGAGATCCAAATGATTCAGGCAGATTTATTTTTTCGGCGGATAAAACTTTCAAGCTTTTGGAATTGAGCAAAATCATATCTTCAAAGTCAGTAATCACAAGTAGTACATCATGATTCAAATACTTCAGAAACTTTATTGGATGTTCAATATCTGTACTCTTCATGTTACCAATATGAATATTGCAGGCCATTTCACCAGATTCATCAATTTGTTCTTCTGAATGAACTCTCACTTGAAAGATAACACTACCCCAACAATAAGCAAGTAAAGGTAACTCAAGATTACCATACGTATTTTTTATGGCGGGATACCAACTAACTAGCCCAGAACGTCTGTTTTCATCAAAATTTTTATTATCTATCGTCAAATAAGTTTTAAATTGGGGTCGGGTAGAAGCAATAACTAAATAACCCGGTGTGATAAACGCAAATAAACATAATTTATCTGCAGCAACTACATTTGACCCCACTGGTAATAATTCAAAATCCAAAGCAAAATCTCTATTAATATCATCCATGTTTCCCAGCACATAATCACCACTAATTATTCGGCTTTGAACATAATTACCCAAAAACGAGCGGTGTCCATAATGCAATATCATCATACCAGAATCATCTATTGAAATAAAAGAAGTATGTTTTGATCCAATCATTCTTATTTTAGTAATAGACGTTCCATATTGATGTGATATATGGAAATGTTTCCCATTGTATTGTAGCTCATGTAACGTAACTGGCCGTATTGTGATGAGCGGACTTGTTCTTTTCAGATCCCATATATTAATAAACCCATTTGAATAACCTGTTATCAAATAAGTACTGTCCATAGAAATTTCAATTGATGTAATTGTAATCGAATCATCAATAATCGGTTGTGATTCTGGTAGTACTTTTGAGGAAAAGTCGAATGGTTTCAATTCATTGACTAGATTTTGCTTGTAATTAAACAATAGTATGTACCCATTTAAAGTTCCAATTATTATATAATTTTCTGAAAGTCTTTGACAAATAGGTTTCCCATATACACTATGGTTAGAATCATACAAGAATGCTGATATGTTACTTAATTTATGCCATTGAACAGATGGTGTGCTCGAGGAGAGTGATTTTGATGTTTCATATTCTTTAAATAACTCATTCTTTTTGGGGTATATCAAGTTCGATTTCAATCTTTCATCAAAATGTCTATGTGATAGCATTTCTGCACTATCATCAGGTGAATTCATGTATTCTATGTAACTGTAAACCGTATATATCTGCGTAAATGAACCCTATGAAGCTAGCCTGTAAATTATCATGTTGATGCGGGTTCGAACACATTTTTGTAGAACGAGATGAACTTTTCCAAACTGTTGATGTATAAATATTACCTTGCTCTTTCGTAAAGCTTGTGTTGATAATTACAGTGAAGGTGATATCAATATCTATTAGAAAGTACTTATGGATCCATGGAACACTATCGGAGCAGCAACTGCTTTGTTTACTTCAAAAGATATTACTTATTCACAAGTTTTAGCAGCCAAAAAGGGATTACAACTACTTGCTGACAATAAAGATACAGTTTTACCTATTGTTCAACTCTGTTTGGCCTGTGCTGACAATGATGTATATAGTATTAAAGATATATTAACAGAGAATAAAGGTTTATTGAATAAAGCTGATGGTAAGGGACTAACACCATTAATTTATGCAATTGTATTCCATAACAATGAATGTGTTGATTTACTGCTGACTTTTAATGTTGATTGTAACGAGGCTGATAATTTGGTTGGTTGGACTCCCGTTATGTGGGCTACTCATCTCGATTTTGTTGATCTTGTGGAAAGATTAATCTCTTACGATTCGGATCCATTAAAAAGAGTTGGTAAAAGTATGAAAAATGCAATTGAACTTATTAAAAAAGGATCAAAATGTGAAGAATATTATAAAATCCATGGGTATTTAAGAGAAAATTCTGCAACTCCAGAATTGGCGGATTATTTTTTGAAAGGTATGGATATAAATAAAACCAATGAAGAAGAAGATAACAGATTTATAAACGATGAAGATGTATTCGACAATAATTTATATGAAACATTCAACTTTAATTATGTTCAAAAAAACCAATATATTAAATTCCACGATAGCAATATTAGAGCAATTATGGACTATGTATTCAAATTACCACAAAAGTATCACAATAAACCATTATATCCATCATCTATTATATTTCAATGTTTAAGATACGCTGAAAGTAAAATAGCCAGCGGTAAGATGGTTGAAACTTTAGTAGATCTCTATCTTACTAGAATCAGAAATGTTATTGGCACGAAAAGTGGTATAGTTCAGTTCTGTGGCGCAAAGGAAAGAAAGGAGAAGGAAAAAAAAATGAAGAAAGATAGAAAAGAAGGAAAAGAAGTTATTATAGAGCCAAATGTTGACATTGTTACAATAGGTTACTGGATTTCAGCAATCAATCATTTATATTATTTTCTTTTAAGAGATACTGCATGTGATTTTCTAAAGAAATATCCAAAAATTCTTCAAGATTTGATCAGTTGTTTACAAAGTGGAGTTTTCAAGTTAGTTTTCAGTATAGACAGCAAGCTGGAGGGATTACTTGATTCATGTATTTTAGAATATAACAGTGTACCTGATTTGAATGTTATTTATAAAAATGATTGGAAAATCTTCAAAAAGAAAGATCAAAATGCAGAGAAAACATCGTATGATGAAATTATAGATATGCTGTACCCACCAACATATACTGAACAAATGAAACCATCACCATTAAAAGTGATTCAAACTTTAGGGGCACTGGTTTATGTTTTGGAATTATTTCATATCAATGATGTTATTAAACAACAATGTTTAGGAAGTGTATTATATTTTATTGGATGCAGTTTGTTTAATAAAGTTTTAAACAATAAAAAATATTGTTCAAGAGTTAAGGGTATGGAGATAAGATTAAACTTGTCATATCTTCAAGATTGGCTTAGAACGAACAACCTTCATCCATCTCAAAATGATGAAAAAGATACAGATTTCCCAGACAGTTTAGTTGGAAAAAGTAGAGGATACCTCGATGGAGTATGTAGATATGAAGGTAATGAAAGAGATCCAAATGATGGAGATTATTATATGAATTCACTATACAATATTGGTCAGTTTACATTATCACCTATTATTGAACTTGCAGAATGGTTACAAGTGCTCAGTGGAATTCAAGATTTGGAAAGTTTACAAGATGTGATCAGTAATTTTGAAATTTTATCATCAAGTTGTATGGTGGAGAGTATACGTAATTATCATTATGAAGTTGACGAGAAAAAGTTCTCTAAGAGTTTAAAAAAATGGTTAAAGGAAAATCCTTTTAACAACTGGGGAGAATTAAAGGAAAGTAGAAATATGAATATCAACATGAACAATAAGGGGATATTTTTGAAAGAGGATAAACATGATATATTATTGAATTATGGACAAGTTTTCAATGTTTGTTTACCTCAACTCACACAATTATTACATCAATACGGAGCAGATTTTGCACATGTTGATGAGAAGAAGTTAATGGCATATCAACCACATATTCCATTAGAAATTCGTGATGAAATTGAAATAGAAGGAGATAGAGAAGAAGATAACTATGAAGATAATTACTATGAAAAGAATGCATTCGATAATGAAAATTTCAATGATGATGGTGAAGATACTACTGATAAAGAAGATCACGGCGATGTTAATGAAAATAGAAGTAATGAAGGAAATGAAGCTGTGTTTTCATCAGAGGAATCAGTTCCTGAGAGAGAGAAATCGGAAGTCTTCGGAACTGAATTGTTTGACTTAACTGCACCTGAAAGTGTAGCACGTAAAGCATGGAATGATACAGAGAATCCATGGGCGTGAATGTATTAAATAATGAAATGAATGACTAGTATCTACACTTATTGTATTCTACCTTGTTGTATTAGATCCTGTTGTATCTTGTATCTTGTATAGAGTTTATAAACGTTTAACCGGCGATTACGTAACAGCATCACCATAATATTACTCCACCTCCTTATAAAATTGTAAAAATTAAAAAATTCGTTATGGCTTTCACACGTTACAATTGTGGGACTAAATAATAATAATATTTTTTTTTAACTTAATGTTAATTTATTAACAAGTTGATCTTCAAATCTTCAAATCTACAATCATAGACACACTCAATGCATTTGAATTATGCAAATTTTAACCAGGATAACTCATGTATCTGTGTGGGTTACGATACTGGGTTTCGGATATATGAATGTGAAAATTTCACTAAATGTTATGAAGAAATGGAAGGCGGAATAAGTATTGTTGAAATGTTATGTAATTCATCATTGGTTGCTGTTGTAGGAAGTGGCGAGACATCAACTGCATTATCTAGACGACGATTAAGAATGTTAAATACAAAACAACGTACAACAATTTGTGAATTAACTTTCCCAGGTGCAATACTTGCTGTTAAAATGAATTTAGAAAGGTTGGTTGTATTAATCGAAGGTATGCTCTATATTTACGATATTACTAAAATGAGACTTTTACATACTATTGAAGTTAGCAATGCCAATAGTAAAGGATTAGTTGCATTAAGTATGGCTAGTAATGTTGTTTATGCATGTGAAGGTGATGTTGTTGTTTTTGATTGTAAAAAATTAGAAGCTGTTGCTGTTATTCCCGCTCATAGGCGTGAAGTTACAGCTTTAGCTATTAATAATGATGGAACAATGATTGCTACAGCAAGTGATAGAGGTACATTGATTCGTGTATTTGATGCAGAATCAGGAGTTAAATTAAAACAACTTCGACGAGGTACATATCCTACTAAAATTAGTGCATTATCGTTCTCAGATGGCTGGCTTATCGCAAATAGTGGTACTGGTACTATCCATGTTTTTAAAATGGATGGTGATGAAAGTGGTGATAGTATAATGGATAATGAATCCGAACATAATGTTGCAGAAGATGATGTAGCGAGTATGAGTTCAGATGAAGATTTTCAAACCTCATCTTCAAATTCTAATTCAAATGCTAATTCAAATGCTAATTCTAATAACAATGCTAATAGCAATGCTACTTCAAATACCAATCCAACATTAACACCTGCTCCAACAAATTCAATGGGACGTATTTTACGTCGAACATCACAAACAATTGGAAGACGTGCAGCTCAAAGTATGGGACCATTACTGCCACCAAGAGTTTTAGGTGTTTTAGAACCTTCACGACATTTTGCTTCATGTAAGTTACCATCGGGCTCATCTACCCCGACTGGACTAGTTGGACTTTCATATGATCGTGTAGTAGGAGTGTCAGAATCGGGTGAAGTTTTAGTTTACGGACTAGATAAAGTCAAAGGTGGAGACTGTCAATTGCTAGAAACAACATCTATTGTATGAGTAAAGTATATACCAGATATATAGTAAAGTTTAAGAATGTAATATATAGTAATCATTCATATACAGACGTTGAGAAACTCAGAAATAGCCGGAATGATAAAAGTTGCATCATTTCCAATAGTGCGACATAACTTATCAGAAAAGGTGATATATACGACGGTGTCTTTAATGTTACTTTTGTTGGTGTTTGGTGTAGTTATCATACATTTTGATCTTTTAAACACGGGAAAAGTTGTACTTAAATACAGCATAGTTTAGATAAATGAAACCACAGAAAAAGTTACCGCTTTTCGATATTCGTATAGACTCTATTTATAGAGATACGATTATTTTAAAGGGTGCACCATCGGAAGCACCATCAGTTATGTTGTCAGGAACAGTTGCTTTATCAGTCAAGGAACCAATTCATGTTCGTAAAATAATGCTTTCATTTTATGGTACATTAATATATAATAATTCATCTAAATTAGTTTACTGTTTTAATTGGTCACCAATAGATTTACATTCACCAATTTCATCATCATTTACTCAACAACATTCATTTACAACGGGGACATTAAGTAAAACTAATTCTTCATTATCATTAAATCACCATTCACGTTCTTCATCATATACTTCATTAACAAATGCTCCTCAATTACCTAGAACTAAATCAACATCATCATTATTTTCATCAGATTCAGTTCTTCAACCTGGGAATTATGAATTCCCATTTCAAACTGTTTTAGATGGTTCAATACCTGAAACAATATTTGATCATTTATATGGTTCACTAGTTTATAGAATTCAATGTACAATCGAACGTGGAAGGTTTAGTAATCCAATAATTACAAGAAAATTAGTTAATATTGTACGTACATTATCATCGGATAATCAAGATTTATCCGAATCAAGTGCATTAGATAATACATGGCCAAATAAGGTTGATTATTCAATTTCATTACCATCTAAAGCAATAGCAATTGGATCTACATGTTTAGTATCAATCATAATGCAACCATTAGCTAAAGGTTTAAGATTGGGTGCAATTAAAATTAAATTAAATCAGTATGCAACATTTTCAACATTAAATGGTAATCATAATGATGAAAAAAATATTACAACTAAACATATACCAAGAATTACAACAGTTGATAATATTGATATTTGGTCAGATGATGCACCAATTGATGAAAATGGAGTTTTTTATTCAACTAATCATATGACATTATCAACTGATAGATGGGAAATAAATACATCATTAATTATACCATCAAGTTTAGAGACAATTACACAAGATTTAGATATTGAAAATATTTGTAAAGTACGTCATAAATTAAAATTTTCAATCTCATTAATTAATAAGGATGGACATACTAGTGAATTAAGAGCAACTTTACCAATAAGTTTATTTATTAGTCCATTTGTACCAATTAAAATTAAACCAATAAGTTATTATATAGATCATTTTCAACATAATTCATATGATGATGCATCAATTCATATTAATAATGAAGATATATTATTTTCACAAAATGAAAATTCAATTGATATTAATGGTGATACACAAAAATTGATGGCACCACCAAATTATAATGATATATTTTATGATAGAGTTGTTGGATCTGATAGTGATCCAATGCCTATAGCTGCATCTGCACCAATATCTACAATTCATAGTCATACTTCTCCATCATCATTACCTAATAGTTATACAGCTACATTATCAAGTAATATTCCATCATTACCACCAATTATTCAATCAATTCCACTAGATTCATCAACATTTAATAACAATAATAATAATTTTCTAACATCAACAACACAATCATTATCTTCATCATCACATCCAACATCACCATTAATATCTAAAAGAACCAGATCAGCATACTTCAGTATCCCCACTGATGATGATGATGATGATCATGAACCCTTGGATCCATTTAATACCTCACCAAGTAAATCTAATCATGATAATAATTCAATTATTTATGGACCATCATTTAAAACAGGTACAAGATTATCAATACCTAATAATAATGGTAATACTAATTTACCACCAAATAATATGATAATGACTCCAGGTACATTATCACCTGTACAACATTTATCTAGGGCAACATCATTTATTGGAGATTCTGGATTTTCCATGAGTGGATTAACATTTAAGAATAGTAATGGGAATAATTCAAGTAATAATGATGGAAGAATTAATAATGCCCCAACGATACCACCATCATATGAGAGTGCATTAAGTCAAGTTGCAAGTGTTGGAGATTTAACACCCGTATATGAGAGAACTGGTAGTGGATATTTTAACAGTAAAGATGTTGGAGGTGGATTACATTTATTAGATTCAAGATTACAAAGGGTTAAAGATAATGTTGATAAAGAGAATGAGAATCCAGTTGAACAAAGATTTGAGAGGAGGAAAGTTGGATTTTTACTGGGTTCAATTAATTCATCACCTTCAATTTCTAGGAATATTTCATCAAATTCATTGATTGGATTAAATGAAGAGAATATTAAAATGCCAAAAGCTGCACATTTTTCAGAATTATAATGAAATAATTAATTAGTGAATGATTTGAATGAACAATTTTTTTATAAATAATTTTTCTATAAATAATTGAATAAATTAATAAGTCTAAATGCTTTTATAAAGTGTATCGTTGATAACTTAGTTATAGGTACCCTCACCCACGTAGGGTACAAAAATCTGAGTGAAAATAAATCCGGAGTTTGACGCGGCTTAAAAGTTAGTTTAGTATATTTTCGGAGTTGAAGTTTTGACTGTGATAATATATAATTTTAAAATTAAATACTAACTAAACTATTATTTGGTAATGAGAATGAAATCGATGCAACACCAGTATACCAAATGACAACCATTATAATTATTAATAATAAAGGTATAATACCTAATCTAATTGAAATAGTTAATGGAATATAAACGAATATACCAACCATTAAACTAATTATATGAAAGAAAACTGCAAATATCATATCAGATTTAACTTTTGAATTATTTTCCCTTTGAATTTTAATTTTAATCTCTTTATTATTGGTTTCATTAGTAGTTTTTTCTGTATCTATATCAAATCTTATATGTCTTGAAGATGCAGGTGATGATGTAATCATATTTAAACTATTAATATTAATTGGAGTAATTGTTGAAGATTTTAAATTTGATCTATTAAGTGTTAATACAGTTGGATCCATCATATTATTTAATGAATTTGAACTTTTATTGAAATTTAAATGTAAAGCAGGGGAAGAGTTTGATCTTGACATATTTGAATGAATTGTATATGGGGGTATAAGATTTTCATTTAATATTAGGGAATTTGGTCTAGTTTTAGTATTTTTAGTATTAGTTGTGTATATTGATGAATCAGATAATATACGTTTTGATTTTAATTGAATTGAAGCAATATCAACTGATTTCCTGTTAGAGTTTTTGATATTTTCATTATTATTATTATTATTGTTATTATTATTCCTTTTCGAAGATTTTATTGAGTTAATAAAATGAGTAAAATGTCTATGAGTTGATGAATGATTGTTACTATGATTATGATTATGATTATGATGATTTAGAGGTTGAAATAATGGCTTTGAAAGATCATTATCTATATTGTATTTATTATTTATATTATTATTATTATTATAATTATTATAAGAAGATAAGTTTTGAACACTTCTAAAGTTATTGGATAAATATAATGGAGATCTTTGGGTATTATTATTGGTATTTTGGTGATAAAAATCATTATTATCAAGATCATGATGATGATCAATTTCTTCGTATAAATGATTTAGCGCTCGTTCCGAATTTGAACCATGGAAAGAATGTCTATTAGTTTTAGTAATAGAATTATTGTTTTTTAATGAAGGATATATTAGTACAGTATTATCATTATCTATATGATAATTATCTAAATTATCATTTGAGGAAGAGGAAGGTGATGAAGATTTATGAGATGACTTTGAAAATTTATCCTTTTCATTGCTAAAATTATTATTATTATTATTAATATTATTATCGTGTTTTGAAAGTTTTCTTCTTAATTTTTTACTATTTTTTCTCAGTAATTGAATTGGACTTGTCATTGATTTAAAAGAGAGAGAAGTGAGGTGAGGTGAAAGGGAAAGGAAAAGAATATATATAGAAATAAGAAGTAAAATCAAAGAATAAAGACTATATAAGATATATACTATTAGTGTGAAAATTGTGTCATAATAATAATAATAATAATATATAACAGATGATGTCAAAATAAAAATACTCTATCTATCTATAGGCTAGTAGTTTATAAAACAAAGTGAAAACAAAACAAATTATTATAAAATTAAAACCCTCGCTTATAAAACTTAGAAGGAAAAAAAAGGAAGGAAAACGCGTAAATAAAATAAAATTTAGAAAATAGATGAGCCTCCAAATATTTTTTTAATTATTTTTTATAATTTTTTATAATCTCTTATAATTACCACTTTAGGAAAGTGAGTCTAAATTTAACATGATAATGTAATTTGTGATAATTTCTACTTATTAAATTTTAAATTTAAATTTTAAATAATAATTATAATTATAATTATAATAGGGATGATGTATAATAGAGATAGACTGTAAGTGAAGGGCAAAAATTTAATTAATTCTTTCTGCAGGCTCATCATTTTTTTATATTTTATCTTATTTCTATTTTATTCTACTTTATTCTACTTTATTCTACTTTATTCCTACTAACAGGCTGCTTCATATCTTCATTATGGACATCTGGAACACTCAAAATCATTTACTAAACTCTTCAAATACTGTTGCAGCTAATTCTGCTTCAACTGATCCTTTATCAACTGCTTATGATAATACTTTACAAACTTTTACCTCTTCAATAACTTCTCCAAATGATTATAAATCCAAATTTTCAAATGTTGAAATGGATCCTCTGGCTTATCAAATGTTACAATTATCAACTAATGATTCTTTATCTCAATTAACAACTCCTTCAATGATTCAAAATTCTTATTTTACTTCAAATAATACTAATACTAATACTACTAGTAATAATAATAATAATAATAACAATAATAATAATAATAATAATATCTCAAATAATCAACCTCAATCTTTATCTCATAATAATAGTATTACTTCTACTAATAATAACCTCAATTCAACTTGGCTAACTAATAATAATAACAATAATACTAATAGCCTCAATAATAACAACTCTTATTCCAATTATTTGATCCAACAATCACAAAATCAACAACAATCTCAAGCTCACGCTCAAGCTCAAGCTCAAGCACAGGCTCAACTTCAAGCTCAAGCTCAAGCACAAGCACAGGCTCAAGCACAAGCACAGGTTCAAAATACTTTCACTAATCAAATTAAATTCAAAATGAAACAACAACAAAATCAACAATCACAGCAAGCTTTATCTTTAAATCAATCACAAAATCAATCACTTTCACAATCTCAAGTTAATAATCACTCTCAACATAATAATTATATGAATCAACAATCTCATAGTAACCTTAATATTAATAATTTCCAATATGATAAAATTAAACCTGATATTAATAACAATACTAATAATAACATTAATAATAACATTAATAAAAATTTTAACATCAATCAATTTGATTCAAGAGCTTTAAAACAAAATAACCAATTAAAAAATTCAATTAATAACAATGATCCATTTGAAATTGAAAACTTAAAAAATAAACTTCAACTCAAAGACATTATTATTTCAAAATTAGAATCTGAACTGGAAAAATCAAAAGATTTTAAAAATATAATTTTAAAAACTCAAAATGAATCAAATGGTAAATTTGAAATTCCCAAAAATTATGAAGATTTATATCATAAATTAGTTGAAAAAATTCAATTAACTGAAACTGAATTAAATGAAACTAAAACAAGACTTGAAGCTTTAATAACTGCAATTTCAATGAATCCAAATCCAACTTCTTTTAAAAATGGTAGATATGATGAAGAAGAAATTTCTCATAAAATTATTTCAAAGCTTAAAATGCTAACAGAAGAAAATGATGAATTATCAAGAATGGTTAGTTATGGGAAATCAAAAGAAAAAGATATTGAAATTGCTTTATTAAGAAAGCAAAATAGTGATTTATTAGAGAAAATGTCTAAATTAGAACAAAAACTTGCTGATAAGAAATAATTTACATACTCTACTCTAATCTACTCTACTCTACTACTTTTTTTCTTTGCTTTAATTAAGAAATCAAGAAACTAAAATAATTATAATAAAACTGCACAAAATCTAACATATTATACCTATACATAATTGAAACTCTTTATTACTACCAATTTGATTTTTACAACTACTATAATTACTTTGCTTAAAGTTCAATCAAAACATTTTTATTTTCATTTTTCATTTCCCTTTTTACCTTTTACCCTTATTTTCAACTTCTTTTTTATTACAATTTTAATTAAAAATGACATTTAAATTTCTTTATTATTCTTCAGTTTCATTTTGAATGAGAACATTTTTTACAAGTTCCATTATGTAATTGATTTACAATCACATTAATACATAGAAATTAAATATCATCAATATTACTATCTTTATAATATCTAAAAACTTCCAAAAAAAAAAATATAATCATATCTCAAGTCTACAAACGCTTGTAAACATAAACATATCCACTTGTCTCGATCTCCCTCAAATTAGATTCAACAGCTAACACAACTTTTTCATCATTAAATAAAACCCATTTCTCAACTCCTTCAACTTCTTTCTTCAAAAATGCAACATAATGACCAGAATGAACAAAAGTACCTTTATGACAAATAACACCAATAAGTGAATACTCACCATTTTTACCATTACTTTCCTCTTCAATAATTTTTAATTTATCTTCACCATTTTCTTCACGATTTGAAACATCAATCATTCCATCATCATCAGGATTGTTGAATAACCATTCAACTGCTGCTTCAACATTACCTGAATTAACAATAAGTGCCTTTGTAGATAATAATTCACTGAATCCCATATTAATCAAATTACTTAATTTTTCAGAATCAACAACTGGTTGTTTATTATCTTCCTTACTTGGAGCAACAAATGGTAATTCTATAGTTGCATCATCCATGTGTTCAAATAACCAATTCATTGCTGGTTCAATACCAACGTTACCAGTTGCAAATAATCCATGTTTTGCCTTGTCTTCAGTAAATCCCATTTCCATTAGATTATTAATAAATAGAGGATTGAATTGAATTTCATTATCTTCATTTTCCTCATCGTCAGGTAATTCTTTTTCTCCAGTTAATATACCTTCACCTTTGTATTCCTTTAATGATAAAGATTCGGAAAACTTGATAGGTACAGCAGCTTTAGTTGGAACCCAATTATCTAAAACAATTCTTTGTGGGTTTATCACTAAGTAAGGTGGAAATGTATGAAATCCTTCATTTTTATTTGCAGTTTGTTTTGATTTACAATTTGAACAATCATAGTCAAGTGATTCAGATGAGTTCCATTGTGATAATGAGTCCTCCATTGTTGTTTGTTGATAATTCTTCACACCATTAGTTCCAATATCGATAAGTTCCATTTTAATTGGCACAGTAATAACATCAGTCAATTGTTTTCTTAAACGTACCCCATTACATCTATTACATTTAATTTTGTTTTCAGTTATGAATTTCAATGAATCTGTTGGTGATATATCCAATTGTCCTATAACTTTCTTCTTTTCAAGTTGATCAATTAAGTAAGTCCAAAATTCAAATGCATCTTGTTGTAACATAGTACTAAATTCAGGATGTCCCTCACCAATCAGGGCTTTAAATCCACTTGGTTTAATACCACGTTGATATTTAATTGTATCAGTTGTATCATTATCAGGAACTGAATATCTTCCTGAATATAAACCATCACCAATTTTAAACATTTGTGTCTCTAAATCATCATATGGTTTTAAATTACCTAATATTTTATCTAAAGGTATCCCATCAGGATTAAAATATGCCTTTTTAATTGTTTCAATATTAAACAATACTTGTAACGCTGATGCTAAATAACATGAATTACCTAAATTTTTAAAACCGGTAAGTCCTTCACCAAAAACTGGTTTACATGCTTCATCATTATCTCCTGACATTTTAAAATCCCATTGAATATTTTGTTCAATTTGTAATTCAATTAATGATTTCTCCGTTTTAACAAAATTAGAGATATCAATTCCATATTTTTTCAACAATGTTGGTAAATTTGGTACTTTAACTTCATCATCACATAAATAACAATAACAATCTGCTATAGCTGATGATAATGAACCTAATTTAACTGCAACGGCATGATCTGGATGTTCTTTTTGATGTGCCATGGCATGAGAATTACCTACAACGCCACCGAATTGACTTCTACCACATCCTAAACTACCACAATGTAAACAAATCCATAGATTTTCATTAAGTTCACATGAATTACATTGTTTAAGTTGTAAATTTTCAATACAATTTTGTGTAATTGATAATGAATGTTTACAAGGATTAATTTCTTGTTCCCATGATTTAATTTCTTCTTTCTTTTCACTTGATGTAGCACGAATTATTGCGTCTGCCGCTTGTGTAACTTTCAATGGTAAATCAACATTAGGATATTCAATTGTTGCATTTGTATTAGATAAATAAATTGAAGTTTTCAAATCAAATAAATCATCATCAGAAGATTCTTTAATTTCAAGTTTAACCATTTTCAAAGGTTGCTCATCTTCTCTATTAATTGGCTTTTTAACTTTCTTATAATTAAGGTATGTATTATGACCATAAAATTCACTATGCATTTCAGTATAATGAAATTCACCACGTGAAAATGCTTGATGACATGTCATACAAATATCTAATCCATTTGTATCATAAGCTGTATCAAATGAAAACATACAGTCATCCTTAAAAACTTTGGATGATGAATTAGGTACATTAATTGAGTTAAGATCGATATCAAATGATGCCATTGTACTTTTATGAAAAACTGTAAAGGCAAATTCAAATCTTCCAGATTGACAATCATTGGAAAAAATGAAATTTTGAAAATAAGCATACTACAATTCTTATTGATTTTCATGTTAATGTATTAACGCCGGATCGGATATACGAGAATAGGAAAATCTATTTGAGTTATAACTTATATATATTATATCAAGTTGTTATACTCACTAACCAGTAGAATGTAATTTAAAACAGGGTATTATACATTATTATATAGCAAAGATTAAGAAAATCTAAAGTTAAGAGAGTATTATCAATAATCTTATGATAAAAAAGTTATATCATCATCTATGATCTCTTCTTTTGGTGGAATGACCCACATTATTTCATCATCTGTATTCTCAGCCAACATAATTTCACTACCATCAAAATTTGATGGTAAACTGATACGATCAGTGTGAGTTTGTGAGTTTTCTTTAAGAACTTGTTCAATATCTTCTCTACTCACCATTAATGGGGTTTTAGTTGTAATTTTAGTTGAATCTAATGGTAACTTTATATTATTTTGTGCATGATTTTCTTGTGTATTAGTAGTAGCCTGTTTGGTAACTTCATCCAGAATATTAGTGAAATCTAATCGTTTACCTTGCTCAACTTTCACAATTTTATCCTCTTCAGTTTTCTTGATGGGTGTAAGCAGATCTACCTCTAGAGTACCTACTTCCGATACAGACATTTCAGTTTCTGTGTCAATTATATAAACTTGACCATTCTGTGACGCATTTATGAGAGGTTTTTCCTCTTCTTCTTTTACAGGATGTCGTTTGTCAATCTCACCAATATCACCACACAGAATTGCCATTGATCCATGTGATGAAAATGTATCATCTAAATAATCCGCCGCATTAGTTTCAATTACTTTCCTCTCAGTGATATTTTCCTTCTGGTTTTTCTCTGTTTCTTCTCTTATAATTTTATCTTCAGGGCAAAGTATATCCATTGTATCATTAGAAGAGAATGTGTCATTTTCAAAATCACTAAATTCATCAAAGTTTCTCTTAAAGGGATCTGTATTTTTCACTGCACTATTATTATCTGATTTTTTATCCAATGATTCACCTGGAACAGTAGGAAGTCGAGTCATAGAGTCCATCAAACTGATATTACGAGAAACTGCCATTTTGGAAAGTTCCTTTTTTTCTTTCACAGGTTCACTACTTGGTTGTGGTTTAAGTTCAGAATTTTCAAGTTTTTCAAGTAGTACTGCTGGTTCAACTTTATCAACTTGTTTGGAATTTTTATAAAACTCATCAAAATCATCAACAAAAGAGGATCCAACGTAATCTGAAGTATCCAAAATACGAGAAACTTCGGCATCTTCTTCAAAAGGTTCTTTTAAAATAGCAGTATTTGGAGTGTCTGTTATCTCTATAGACTCCATCGTTTTTACCCTCTTTTTAGGAGATCCAGTGGCACATTCAAAGTTTCTTTTGTTAGTTTCAACAATAGAAGCTCCTGACATCTCTAATAGATTGCTGTTATGTCTTGATATAATTTTTATTGGTGATTTCGAATATGTTGCTAATACATCCAAAGTAGATTTTTGAGTTGGCGTTTTCTTCTTACGTGGTGTACTTTTGGGTGTTTTCTTAGGGGACGACTTACTAACCAAATATCTCTCAAAGATCGCTCTACCATTTTTTTCTATCTCAAAATAATATCTTGGTAGCCAAACATGTTTTATTTCATCATTCATTTTGTTTAAATTTTCATCTGAAGGAATATCTGATAGCTTTAATACCTTTTTGAAGATATTACGGGGAATAAATTTCAATTGGTATAGAGTTTCCGTGCCGTTATTGTTATTTGATTTGACAGTTTTCTCAGTTTTGATGTAAAAATCGGTTTCTTTAAAATTCATTTTATCTGATAAAATGATACCTCTCCAAAAGTAAGCAGTGCCTAAGACATCAGCTAAATATTCCATTCCTTTCTTTTTATTTTTAGAAATTTGCATCCATTTTAATAATGTTTCATATTTTGGTCTTTCAATCCAATCGATAGGTTCAGCAGTTTGGTTTTCAAATAATACTGTATGCAACTTTAAAGAATTCGGAGTTGCCTTCCCAATCATTTTATTTTTACTATTACCAAGCTTTATTATTAAATCACCTGTAATATTATCTTTTATTAACAATGGTTGTGGAAGAATAGGTATTTTTAAAGTTTCCATCAATAATTTACCATCAAGATTAGCAATTCCCGTACTAAATTGATCACTCATAAAAAGACTTTCAGCAAAAAGTGGATAATAATGACTTGCAATAATAAAATCACTAGGTAATTTGACCTCTGAGTTATATTCTTTTGTTAGAATATCTCTTCCATGATTTTTTAAAAAGTTAGTTAAATCGGTTTCAAAGGCTTTTAATAATTTTAGACGTGTTGGTCGATCATTGGGTAATATCCCTTGTAAAATCTTCTTCGGATCGTTTGAAATATAAATCTCTTTGAGTCTTTGAACCGCATCAAATATAGAAGTTAAATTGGATGTCGCCAAAGCCCACGCTTTTTTGATACCATGCCCTTTTGCACCGTTAGAATAGTCGTCTCCTTGAAAACATGCAATAAACATGATTTTATCAGCATCTAAATTCAGTTTCTTCATGATGTTGGAATCAACGGGTGTGACATTATAGTCAATTGTTAACTTAGAGTCAGACTTCTGTCCACTGGCAGGTAAGTCTTCTGTATATTTAGAAAAATTTCGTAAAACCACTAAAGCTCCATAAGCAAAAGAGTCTGCATCATTCGATATTATTGCATCAATTACACCTGAAGCATTTAATCTTGCTAATTCTGTTTCTGCATCACCAGGTGCATGAATAAAACTTATATTCCATGCCTCAAGTAATTCAACTAATGCACAAACACACTTTTGTCTGTTTATATGCCTATTATTTCGTATTTTATTCAAGTTATCTTTATAAAACTTTTCAAAAATACGGTTATCATCAATCAGCTCTAAACTTATTTTCCTACGATTCTTCTCTAATTTGATCGTACCATCAAACACGATAACAAAATTTACATTTTGTTGAATCATGTATCTTAACTTACTAGCAATTCCAGAGACAACAACGTGTATTTCTGCATCTACTTCTGGCATCCTTTCACCATTGGTATTAACATAAGATGAGTGTTCGAAAATCCATTGAAATATGTCAATACCAACAGTTAAGAATCGTCCGTGTTTTTGATAATGTCGATTTGCATACTCAGGGAAAGAACATCGTATTCCATCTAAAACCCCTTGGTATTTTAGCTCCGACCAAAAATCGGTAATAGTCATATCGTGATATCTTAATTGTTGACGAAAAAATATTCACCAAAGAAAGCAAAATAAGGTAAGGTAAATAACCCAAGTTTAATCGCCAGATTTGGTGATGAGGCTAACCGGTTGAAATTTCTAAAACTTTGAATTTTTGTGATAGATCACGAATTACTAGAACCTTTCTTTTACCTTTTATTGATTGAAATAATTTCATAATGTGTATTCTATCTAGAACTAATATTATATATACAGCTTAAAAAATAATAAACAAAAAAAACTTACATAACTTCACTAATAACTTTAGCAGCTTCTTTATAGGTATCAAGAAGTTTTTCACATTTTTCTCTTTCTTGGATTAATGTTTCATCTTCGTATAGTAAGTCATCAAACAATGATTCTTTATATAACTTTTGAACTAATTGATTTTGAACGCTATCCTTAGAGTAATTCACAAGTAAGCACATAATTGCTTTTGGAACTTGATCTCTAATAGTTTCTCTAACAATTGAGAAGTATGATGCAATTAATCTACGAATTAATTCACATTCTAATTGTTCTCTTTCTGACAGTTGTTCTTCACTTAAGTGGAATTGTTCCAGTTGATTTTGAATTGAACTTTCAACAGGTAAATGGAACTGTAATTGACTACTTTCAGTTTCAGTTGGGTAGCTAAATGGTGCAATCTTATTTTCACTTTCAGTTGGATGAGATTCATCCTTTTTACCAAAAAAGTAATTAAGGAAATTTTCCTTTTCAGGTTTAGAGCCACTGGATGAATCTGCTGTACCATTAGCAGTATGATTTTCTTTAAGCTCACTTAATATAGATGATTCCTTCATTTCGTTATGTAAATGAGAGGCAGCAGCGGAAGCAGCAGCCTTTGCTATTCTGCCATTACCTGAACCACTTGATTGAGATTCAGTTCTTGAATGTGCAGTTTGATGCTGTATGTGTATTGATTCTTCTTCTTTCTTCAACAGTTTTGTTTTTTCATTTTGTTTTTGCTTTTGTCTTTCTTCAGCAACTTCAGCCATTGCATTTGCTGCACCAACAAAATTTGGATGATTAGTATTTATATAAGCACGATTAATTTCAATTAAACTTTCAACATATTTTGTTGTTGGACCTAATCTTTCTCTTAATAATTCAGATACAACTTCAATCAGTTTGGTATGCAGTTTTGGATATCTAGCTAATTCTTGGCTACCACAGTTATGGCAAATTTTCATCAATTCTTCATAAACTAATTCAACACATCTATGGGAAGGTCCTTCTAATAATTGAATTTGAGGTTTGACTAATAAATCAAATGCTAATTCAGGAACAAATAATGATGGTCTTGGACCAGTTGAATTTCTAATAGCGGTTCTAATATCTATAACGGTTAGATTGTGTAAAGGGTTGATTGACATCATTGAATTACCTAACACCTCATTGTAAATATAATATATTCTAGCACCACCACATAATTCTTTGGTTGAAATTTCACTTGAATTACCTTCAATAGAGTTGATAAAATTATTAGCAAATTTATTCATCAGTTGTAAAATTAAACCACCTCTATTTTCTTTTGAAATGATGTTTAAGTTTCCATATGAAGCTAATTCTTGTTCAGTCTGACCCATAAGAGTGTTTAATTTAGCTTTAATATCTGGTAAACGTTCTCTGATATGATTCATTAAAGTTTTATTTAAAGTTTTTGCTAAATATTCAGTACCACATCTATTTGAAATTGTCTTATATGCAGGATGAGAGTTAAAAAATTCCATTTCTGCTGCTAACGATTCATCTAATGATTTACGTTGATTAATATCTTGTTGAGATCTGTTAACAACACCAATGAAGCCTAATTTCAATGGATAGACTTTACCAGTTAAAATGTCTAAAGCATTAGTTCCATGATCCATTAAATCTAATTTAGATAAGATACCAATAGTTCTTTTACCTTGAGGATCAACTTGTCTTGCTAATTTCAAGGCTTCAGAATTAACCAAATCTTGATTTGCAGGTGTAACAGCTAAAATGATAGAGTTTGGCTTTGATATATATTCTAATAGTAAATTCTTGATTTGTCTTTCAATATCAACAGGTTGATCAGCAATTGGAATTTTTGTTAAACCTGGTAAATCAACCAATGTTAAATTTAAAACATTTGGTGAATAAATCTTGAGATTAATTGGAATTCTACTAATACCTTTATTAATTCCAGCAATTCTGGAAGTTTCATTTTCAATTTCTTTTCTAATATTTTCAAAATTATAGAATCTTTTACCTGGAATATGTAAAAATTCACCCCATTCTTCAACGGGAGTTGAAGATGGAATTTCATTAACATTAGTAGAGCTATTATGATTTCTAAGATGTTGTTCCAATGTCATTTCATTTGGATCAATTGGGGCTTCATCTGAAATAAAATCAGATTTATGCAATAATGGGTCATTTGGTGCAACATGGATTAATTGTAAAATCAAAGGTCTTCTAGTAACAATACCTGTACCTCTTGGGAGGAAGTCTTTACCAACAATATTCTCTAAGACGGAAGATTTACCAGCAGACTGGGAACCAATAACTGTCAATAGGGGCAAATCAAGATCTGTCAAGGAAGTATTGGTAACAATATCCTGAAGCTTATTGACAATTGGAATTAAGTCGTGAAGAGAAGCCATCTTTAAATTATACAATGGCTTAATCAATAATAAATCACTTACAGAATAAGAGGAAATGTCAACAAGAGAAAAGAAAAGGGTGCTGTTGATTTGTTAGTTTTCAGTATGGTTTCATTTGATCTAACTTTTCACCTCCCCAATTATATCTACTTTTCCTCACAAATTTGTATACACGATTACGTAATATTTTTAGTGAATGTGATATTGATCTACACCATATATATATCGGTATCTGTTACACACGTTTAAGTACTGTAATAGTGATTAATTGTGACTAAAATATTAAAAAGACTTATCAAAAACGATCGATATATAGAGATGGGTATTCATAGTACAAAAAAACAGTATTTTTTCAAAATATTTTCAAATTGAAGCAGCATTAGGGGTATCAGCAATAGTAGTTCTAGTTCTTGGATGATAGTTTGTAAGTGTGGTGTATGGTGTTGCACCGGGAGGACAAGCCACATTACAGATATCACGTACCGTTGGTTGATCTGTTCTATACCAAGTTGGTGTTGTCTCCCATCTGTCAATTAAATTAAGCAAATATCTACGTGGACCTGCGAAATAACGTGCATACATTTGCATACGTGCTAAGTTCGGATAAGGACAATATAGATAATTGAAGATGAATGGATAAGTTGTGGTAATCGGTAAATCCCAATAACCACGTTTTTCGTAATGTGATTCAAGTTGTGATAGAGCATCACTTCTATCTAAAAATTCTTCAAATGTAATATCTGTAGCAGGATTGAATTCACTTTCATCATAAATAGGTTCAAGTGTATGATCAAGTGAGCCAATGCTTCTTTTGACACTGTTAGAAGCTGATATAGTCTCATTACTAAAAACTTTTCTAAATCCAATAGGAAGATTGTTAAACTCTTTGAGTATATCATCCTTATCAAAGATTGAACCATCAAAACTTCCCATTTCATAAAATGGAGTGACCATCGAATTTGCATTTTCAGATTTTGTAACATAAACTGTCGATAAGGTAGATTCCATAGTATTAGTTGGGATCAAATCATCAATATCGCTTGCTGCCGCTAATGAAACAGCAGAACTGAGAAAAAATAATGTTCGTAAGTCAAATTTCATATTAGTTTTGGTTTGTTATTGCAAGGTTCTATTTAACTCATTGAAGTTTGCTAGTAGTTTGGCTATCTTATCCATTTATATATCTTTTTAGTAGATATAAATGAAACATGTGCACTCTGTTTCACAAAACCTGTTGATGTTTCTAAAATGTTTCTTTTTACATAATGTATCAAATTCTGTCCTTTGCTTTCCAAATTAGGAAAACCTCATACTTTCATAATTAGCAACTACTTTATCATGTTGGTTTAGCCTTCACCTTCTTCTTTGATCTGACACACATCAAAGTGTTTATAACAGCCACTGGTTTGTTCTCTTCCTTGATATTTCCATTGTTTGTCATTATCGAATCTCCTCCATATGTTCTTTTTCGGCCTTTCCATTCACCCTTAATGTAAATCGGTTTGATATATGATAAATATAAAATCTCATCATACAGAAGATTCCAGTCACTCTTATCTGAGTAGTTCTTGCTGGTGATTAGTTCAGTAAATTGATTAAGATGATTTGCTGTAACATAAGAATATTTACCAATTGTATTACCTGTTTCAATATTTCCCTTTATTCCTATAAGCCCAACAACAGCGCCAAATCTAAACTCCTGTCTGATTGCTAATTCTTGCCAATATCTTTTGCAATTTAGTTTCTTTGCTCTTCCTTCAACAACAATATGTTCTAGAAATCTACCTTTTGGATCATCAGGTAATAGCGGAATATTGTATATCGCTTGAGTTAGATCTTCACTGACGGATCCATCGTAAACATTACCCACCGTCCAATTCTTACTATTCAATGGAAAGTATCTTTGGATTTCTCTATCGTCCATATTTAAAACATTTAAATATTTTTCACAATTATTCCAACCATTACAAACATTCTCTGTATTTTTCAGCCACCATTTCAAAAGTTTGGTTCCATCCAATACATGTTTGTTTACGTTCTTCATCGATTCTGGAAAAATATATTGACCTTCTGCTCTTGTAAACAAAACTAATTTGGTTTCAATGATGGATTTGTCCGAAAAATATTTACCAGAGAAGCCTAGTTTCTTAATATATTCAGTTCCATTGATATGTTTATTAGGCACATGTTTATCAATTGTATTAGGTTTAGCCAAAAGGTAAAGTTTCTTTTGAATTTCAGATAGAAATATAGGACCATTATATGGACTTTTATCACTGTTTTTGTAACTATCTTCTTGATCACTGTCAATATCATGATTGTTAAGTTGTTCCTTATCAATTTTGCTTTCGTTTATTTTCAGTTGATCCATCATCTCTTTGATTGGCGTATCAGCAACAAATCCCAAATACTCTGTTACAAATCCACCAACATCAACGACGTTAGAACTGGATAAACCCGAAGTATCTGCTTTCCCAACGTAAATCAATCTCTCAACTTTCTCACATCCATCCTTTATGTAGAAGTTCAAGTATGTGTATATTTCTAATGCTAAAAGTGGAATTTTCTCAGGAGAGAAAAGAATACAATAATGTGTTGTTTTTGTTGAAAACTTCGGTTTTAAACTTTTGGGTTTATGTATTATTGGCACACATCTTTTTGTATTAATAACATTAAAAAGCACATAATTATCATTTGATTGATAACAATATTTACCAAATGATCCCATTGCTGTTCATTATAGACAAAGGTTTTTCAAAAGAAGAACCAATCGATCAAAATATATATATATACATATATAACACTAAATTTTGAGTTGAGTGTTGATGTTCTCGAATAGATTCAAATTTCATGTTTATATATACGATCATGTACATACCTTTAGAAAAGATTCCACTTATATAACAGATTTCGTATTTATTAATTGCATTGTATTTGATAAAAATAGATATACAAATTATGATGAAATATACCTCTTAAATTACTCTATAAGTTTTCGTATTCTTCTGGATAGAATATGAGTCTTTCAATACCTTCCTTTGTTAAGACAATCATTCTGATAACACCACCAGAGGAACCATCCCATCTAATTGCTTGTGATAATGAGTTCTTAATGAAATCTACAGTTTCATCCTTAGTCATATTCTTCTTATAATTTTTCTTACAGTAACCATACACGAAAATTGAACCTGAACCACCAAGTATATAATCTTGTTTATGTAAAGAACCACCAATTGGAATGTTATAGACTTCACCACCATTTTTCTCATCATAACCTGCACAAATAATACCAGCACTTAAGCCATCTTTATTTGAATAACATATTTCTTGGAAAACTGAAGCTGCAAGGTGAGTTGTTGGATTTTTACCATTGGTTGATTTATACATGTCAAGATGATATTTAACAATATCGGCAACTGCCTGCGTATCAGCAGCAGATCCAGATCTACAACACCATATTTTATCTTGAATTTGCGTTAATTTATCTGTAACTCTGTTAGCAATATATGTACCAGTAGTTGTTCTTGAATCTGCCCCGAGAATGACTCCGTCTTTAAAGGTAACTGCCATAATGGAAGTTCCCATTGAAACTTCACCCTTTTTAAGGTGTGTAATGTCAACATTGATACCGTCCATCTTTGATAATAGAACTAGTTAGTTGTTTATTAAAACAATTTAATTCACAAATATATAACAACTCTCTCCCTAAGTAAAAGGCTTGCCACTCTTAGAAGAACCAAATTTTGCCCTTGTAAGTAATTTTCCACTGTGAGAAAAAGCAAATGCTCGGAAAATGTGAAAATTTTATAAAAAGTACGAAATTTCCGAAATATTTTTTTTTTATTGGAAATTTTCACTTTGATTTCTTTCAACATGAATTTTTATGAAGTTTTTGAAGGATTTCAAAGTTTTTGGTTATTGTTATTTATATTTAAATTATCATCAGATAAACAATCAGACATGTCTATGCCTAAATTTAACTTACTCGGTCTTACCCCTGTCGAAGATCCATGGGGTCCAAACGATTACATTCCAGAATCTCTCACTTTCAATGGTGTTCCATATGCTCCTTTTATTAAAAGTGATAAATTAGGTAAAATTGCAGATTGGCAAGCTCCAAAGGAAGATGAATCTTTCAATAACTCTGCATCAAATGCGTATTCATCCCACAGAAAGAGAGATCTTTTCCATGCTTATGGTGCATCTGCTGCTAAATTATTCAGCGCTGAAACTGAAGAAAAAGGTTTTAGTTTAGTTGATGCTGTAGCTCCACCAACTCAATCAGTTGCTCCAAAGCAAACCATTTTGAGAAGTAATAAGAGACAACCAAATAAGGGTCTTAACGTTAAGAAAACCATCGCTTCTCAACTTGCTCAAAAGAAACCATCATCTTTACCATCATCAGGTGCTAATGCTAAGAAACAAGCATCTAAATGGGGTGATAACAAATGGAATGCAAATAAATGGAATCAAGAAGATACCAATATACAAAAAGCTTCTATTAATGTTGAAGCAAGTTGGAAATCTGTTACTGAAATCGAATTCAACAAATTATCAAAATTAAATTTCGAAATTCAAAAACCTGAACTTTTAACTCGTTGTGGTACTATTCACAACTACACTAGAAAATATGAAGCAGTTGGTTCAATTCCATTAGAACCTTGTATCAAAGTTGATTTTGAACAAACTACTTCTAAAGATCCCAACATGCAAGAATATGCTTCCAACGCTGAGGCTGAAGTTTTCATAACTGATGCAATTATTGCTCAACTAATGTGTACTCCAAAATCAAACAACTCATGGGATGTTATTGTTACTAAAAAAGATGGTAAAATATTTTTCGACAAACGTGACGATACCTTTGTTCTTCCTGTCAATGAAAATTCAACCCCACTTGATCCAGCTACCGCATCAGTTATTGAATTAGAAGCAAATGAAGTTTCTAACTATTTCTTAAATGGTGCATTAGGTGAAAGAACTTCAAACTTAGGTGCAGAATCACCAATAAATGAATCTTCTGCAATTCCAAAGGGTTATGCATACTATAAATACCATTTACCAAGTTCAAATGCTTCATCTGACAACAAGGGTCATTCATTAATTGTCCGTTCATCATTAGATGCTTTCACAACCACCGCTACTACAAATGTTGCAATCCATTCCCTTTTACAAGTTAAAACTAATGATTGGAAAGTTAAATTCAAGAACGGTGTTCAAGGTAACACGTTTGCTGATGAAATCAAGAAGAACAATAACAAGATTTCTCAATGGACTACTAAGGCTGTTTTAGCTGAAATCAACCAAATGAAGATTGGTTTCATTGCAAGAGATAACATCAAAACCGCAAAATCTCATTCAGTTGCTGGTTTAATGTCATACCCTGTCGATGTCTTATCTGAACAACTTAAATTATCAGTCTCAAACGGTTGGGGTATCTTCAAGTCATTAATTGACCTCGTTGAACATGAAGGTGGTGAAGAAAACTACAGATTCGTCATTCTTAAAACTCCAAATGCTCAAAAATTGGCTCTCTATAAAGTTCCTTTTGAATCATTTGACTTTTAATTTAATTTGAAAGCAACTGAAACCTTTTCTTATTCTTTTAATACACGTTAGTACCCTTACTTTTATAAAATAAATTAATTGTTTATTAATACACTATACTATATTTTACACTATATTATTGTAACACATACCTAACTGCATCCACATCATCATGATCTTCTAACAGGGGTACTTGTATCTACTATTTCTTGATCAAAAGAACCAAAAAGAGGTGCCCGATTATACATATTGGAGTTATTATCCGCTTCTTCAACAATATCATTTAGCGGAATAGGCTTTCTTAATCCACTGTATAAGTTCATTCGTATTTCCAAATTCCTTCTACGTACACGTTCAACTGATCTCGAAGGGAACGTAGTTCCATCATTATTCAACACATTGGATAATCCGGAATTATGTGAAATAGGTGTACGAAAGTTAGCCAAAGTAGACGATTCCTCATTGAACGGAGTTCTAAGCATAGATCTCGTATCATCATCGTCCACCCTCTCTTCAATTGCATATTGTGATGAATCACCCGTTATCAAAGATCTCATTCTTGATTTCAAACGTGGACGAAAAACAGGCGAGCCTCTAGATTTTGGTGCCAAATCAATATATGGATTGAGATCAGGTATAGAAGTTGAACGTTCAGCATTTAAATTTTGACCCTTTCTGGCAGTGGGTGTTGGAGATTTCCTATTTTGTAACTTTAATCGCCATATTTTCAAGAATATCAATTTTCGTGATTTATCCCAACGATCAATAAAGTTTTTGATATTTGACTCAGAAGTTCGAATTTTGATTAACTTTAATTGAAAAACTGACATACATTTGGTTAATAATTCAACATTTTGACTGTCTAATTTTGATTGTAAAATATCATTTATATTCATCACATGTTCAAACTTATCATACCATATATTATAATATTTGACCAAAAGGCTCATTTTATAAGTATTATCAGCTTGTTCTTTTAAAAGTTCAATGTCCTTAATCCTGTTTTTGATTTTATGAATAAGTTTTAAGCTTTGATTGTTTTGATGTTGTCCAATTCTTCTAATTAATTCATCATCTCTCTCCTTTATAGAATTCGATTTCTCTTTGACTAGCTCAAACATGCGAACAGTCAATGACTTATCATTGGTAATCCCCCTTTTTAGTTTAAACTCATCAGCTTTAAGTTCTAACGCTTGTATAGCCTTAAACTTATCTTTAAAACTATCAAAGTAAATCGCAATTGTTATCTGTGGGAATAATGATGTACAATGAGCCAGCTTTTCCTGTAAATTTATTGACTTATTACGCCACTGCCTCAAGTGTTTTAGTACCAAAGAAAAATCCCTTTCTTGTTCAAAGAGTAATGTTAATATCTTCAGTTTCCACGATTTTAAAATATGAGCCTTGATCCTAACTTCTTGCATATCTTTGAACTTACTTTCCAAAATTTTAAGTTTGATAATTTTAGAGTACTTATTTTTTAATAATTTTTGTTCAAATTTTTTTGCTTTTTGGAGTAGTAGTAACCTTGTTTTCCATTCCTGAAAATGGTTCTTTTTCAGCTGTAGAGATTTTTCTTTTTCATAATTTCTGGAAATATCATTCATTTGTTTTATTTGACATAACTTCGAAAATGTTTTCTTCAACAAATTTCTGTTTAAATAAGCCTTGAGATGTTTTTCTATTCTAATTAGTGAAGCAGATTTCTTTATTTTTTCAAAGAATTTGCGATAAATGTAATTATCGGCCTTCTTCTCGACATGTCGCATATGTACCATGATTGGCTTAACAGTAGTATCCCATTTAGTAAAATATTTTTTAATCAATGAATTCTTCAAGAATTGATCTGCTTTTACTATATCATTTTTCACTTTCAAAGTTTTGGAATGCCATTCTAAGAAGTATATAGATTTTCTTTTAAGAATGAATTTTTCCTGGAGAATAGGGAATTTGGTTAGCTTACTTGACATAAATTCATTCCATATTCTACTTTTTAATTTTTCACAATATACAGTATCAGCTTTGATCATCATATTTTGATTGTCTCTATATTTCTCCTTCATTTTCATAAATCTCTTTTTCAAAATGAGTCTATTGAAATCTTTTTGTTTGCTTTCGATTTCATTATACTTCGCTTTCAATTTATCGAAAATGAATGATTTTTTGATCAAACTTAAACTTGAGACATCAATGTGCATTAAATCTGAGGCTTTTTGATATTTTTTCCTCCATATTTGAAAATATGCCCTTTTTCGATTCATTTCCCATTTTTTTGATGCATCATATAATTCTTGTTTCTGGATAGCAAAATCTTTCCAAATAGTAAAATACTTCTCATATATTCTTAAATCTTCTTTCACTTGATACAAAGCCATCCTCATATGAAGAGTTGGAAATCTGACGTTTTGATACATGTATGGTTTTGCAGTTGGGACTAATGATAAATCAGTCAATTGAGTCACAAATTGTTTAGTGTCAATTGATCCATCAACCCAATCCATCACCACTTCTTTTATTAAAACTATGTACAAATCATTTTCTATGTCGAAATCAGATTCTCCGCTATCTTTCAAACTTTTTATGTAACTAGCAAGTATTTTATTGAATAAGTTCAAGGTGACGGGTATTTCTGTTATATAATCTTCTAGTTCCATTTTTGTTACATTTTCTAGAATTTCAATTAACATTGAAGAGTCCAGAGGTTTTTTCTCATTGGTGTCTTCGATGTTTGTATCCTCAGTACTATTATTATTATTCCTGTTTTGTTGATTTAATGTTTTCAAAGCCAAATCTCTATATATTGGTCTAAGAATAGGGAAAATGGGATCATATTGATAATAGTTATCAATTTCAATATCAACAAACTCATGTTTTTGGAAAACTCGTTTTATAATATCAATTATTTTATTTTGGAATTTTAGTATAACATTTGGATTAAAGAAATAAGCAACATTAAAGTCAGACTTGAATGTTTGTAGCATTAATTTTGCCATATCTGGAATTGAAAGAAGCTCTTCCTCATTTACTAATATATCAACAGCTTCCATATAACATAAATTAAATGTATTATTATTTGTTTTAGATGTGATTATTACGGAATTTGAAATGTTTAAAACATCACTTTTTAAATGTTCAATTATCACATCAATTAATTTAGATTCATCTAATAGTTCGTTAACCATACTTTCATGTGAGTATAATAGATATCGTATTTTATTAAACATAGTGAGTTTGAAACTTATTGATGTTTCCTGAGTGTTTTCATCTGTTTGAGAATCTAGTACAGTGACATTTTTAATTGATTCTTTTACTGAGCCGACAGCTTGATCAGTATTGGAAATATCACTATTAGTATTTGACCCAAAGTAAGCAATTCCTTTGAAAACTTCATCACTATCCTTGAAAGTTAATTCGAACAAATCGTAATTTGATGAATCAAATGAAGTGCCTGATATACCTAACAGTAACTGCCATAAATTTTTATAATGTTTGAGAATTATAAGATCTGGTGTATCTCCAGGTTCTAAGACTTTTTCCGCTTCATGAATCTCATCAATGACATCCACTAGCAGATCTACTGCAGACATCAAACTAAATGATTATATACTTGTTGATAGGCCTTCTTGTTTCAAGTTAAAAGGAAATTGCTGATGTTAATTGGAGGGTTAGTGTAAAATCACAATAAATAATGAGACATAGTGAGGGCTGTTATTATGACTTTATAGTACAATATATTCGTTTAACATCTTACACACAATACATAAATTGATATAGTTTTGGTTAGTAAATGAACTAACTTATATAATGTAATATATAAAAGTATAATTAGGGATATGACATCTTATTTATAGTCATCTGATATATTATGTATTTACCTTATCATAACATAAAATATATTATTCCGTTCTGTTAATTGTTATTTGTTATATATTTTATGTTCAACCTGTTCTGAAACGATTACATAATTTTCCTGTATTTTACAGTTAGATGTATTTTTAACCGAGTACAAAATTTGTTCTTATCTTATGAAGGGTACTGATCTTCCTTCTTTTGAATTAGATTTACCATTTATACTATTAATTATTACAATTTAAACTCGACATTTAAAAATATAATGTATTTACAACAGTCTATGAAAGTAAATTAGTTAGATTTGATGTTTTTCATAATATCATATTTATCATAATTTGTTTGAAATTCAGCCTTTTGTATACTTTCTTGTTCTCTTGTTTCAATACACTTTGTCCAATGAATTCTATTTTTCAAATTTAATAAAACAGCAACAACTTTTCTTGGAAACTGTGCATCAAAGAATCGATCATCATCATTACCCAACTCTATTAAGTATTTTGTTACACCATCCTTGCCGTAAATTGTAAACAAAACATAATCTTGATTATCTATAACTTCATTAAGTTCATCCAATGAATCTCCATTTTCAAACTCTCTAACTTTTAAAGATTCTGGATAAAAACGCTTGTCATATTCAATTTGGTTATTTAACACTTTTCGGAAACTACTAATGGCCATATCCGGTACAGGAACAAACTGGATATGACCATGAACACTTCTCTTTCTTGAAATTTCCCAAAAGATGACAGAATAATCACCCAAATTTTTAAACATTTCAACCAAACTTTCTTGGAATTGTTGGATTTCTTTGAATAAACTGGAATCTTGAACTTTTAAAGATGGTTCCTTATTTTTGACGTACTCTCTCATTGTTGGGAAATGTTCAATTGGAACAATCATTCCATGACCTGAAAAACCAAGTGGTTTTGGTAAAGTTAACGGACCTTTGGAAACTGTGAGATAAGAATATTTAGCTATAGATACAATCATATGAAGTTCAAATTTTGGATTTGATAAACAAAGAAAACATGATTCAGGCGTTATTTCCAGCTTTGTCTTATTTGAATAATTTGATCTTTTCATTGAACTTTCATCTTCATTAGATTCCAATTTCCTTTTCTCTCCATTATGTTTAGTTATTATAGGAGGAGGAGTAGCATCAATGTTTATATTACTGTTTAAACTAATGGGTCCAATTTGAAATGCATACCAACATCTATCTTCACCCATAGTTGCTAAACTTATAAATCTGGTAATCTTACCATCTTTCACATAAGGTTTTCTTTCAAAATATTTACCACTTTCACCACCACAAGCAAACCAATATTGTGGATTTAATTCAGATATTAAAATATCCAATTTAGGATCTCCAGATAATAACAAGTTTTCTTCCCTCGCAATAGCATCTGGCCATAAATATGTCATTAAAATATCAATACTTTGACCTTTGAATTTTTCAAGAATATCTTTTGATTTGATATTTTTCAAGTTTCCGAAAACATAACCTATTTTTAAACCATTGACCAGTTTATATATTCCAATTTCTCCAAGATGAACTAAATTTTCAGATAATTCAGTAATAGAATTATATCCATGTTCACCTTCAGTAAAATATGTAGGAATATCAACAGTTAAATTACTCGTTTCCACAGAATCTGTAGATGGAAAGACATCTCCTAAAAGTAACGAAAAACTAAACGGTCCAGCTTTTTTATTTTGTTGATTGATTATATTTAAAGCTTTTGATACATTTTTGATTGATGGATTCAGTACCAATACTTTTACCTTTTCCCCTTTCTTCATAAAGATGATCTGATGCTGTAGATGTGTGCACTGAACAAGATACGAATCATTTCACTAACAAAATTTACTCCATCGTCACCAAAATTAAACTTCCCTGAGAAAGCAGGTTTCCCGATCAATTCCATCTAAAAGTTAAATTTCATAAACTGTACTTCTGAAATTCGCATTATATATTGTAAATGCAATAATTCTATAATAAACCTAAATTTGTGAACACTTTTTGAAACTCTGGTTCTATGTAAAATGATGAATTAGTGCTAGTCAAAATCTATTGTTAGTTTTGAAAATTGGTATAGGGAAAGATATAGTTTGAATAATGTCAGATTTATCATTATCATTATCATTTTCATTGTACAGTAGAGACAATTCCTAGATAGATACTCTATGGCTATTACAATATTACTATCAGAACCATATTATTATAAAAGGACATAAAAAACAAAAACAAAAATGAAAATAAAAATAAAAAGCATGTTAACATTTATGGCTACAAAAAATTCTAATCTAATCAATCCATCAATATAATGTAGTGAATGGTGAACTATAACGTGTAAGGTTGATATTTTCATTTAAAATTGGTGCAATAATATTATTTGGATCAGTATTTGGATTTCCCTTATGTTTAAATGTGAAACCAACAAAATTCTTCTGATCACCTTTAACACTACCTTGTGCAACACGTTCATCGTGTGCTCTCTTTGCTATAACATCTTTATATTTGGCCATATCTGATTCATTTTCAAAATCATCAAAATAACCTGCATCTTCTTCATTATCTAATTGTGGTATAAATGGTGGAACTGTAGTTCTTAGAGTTTCCCAGTTTTTAATATCCGAAAAATATGCCATTTCAGTAATTTGTTTAAATGATCTTAATCTATCATTAGGTGATGCAATTAATCTAGTAATAAATTGCCATGTTCTATCACTGAAAACGTATCTACCATCTTCATAACGTGGTCTTCTTAAAACTTGTTTCCAGCGTTTTAAATTACTATATGTTTCATCAGATGAACCTCCAGAGAATGGTGTATATCCAACAATAGTTTCGAAAAGCATACAACCTAATGACCAATAGTCAACAGTATAGTCATATGATTTACCTTCCAGTACCTCTAATGCCATATAATCTGGAGATCCTACAATTGAATGTGCATAATGTATATCTTTGGAACGTAATGAACGATACATTTTTTGACGTTCACTAACAGAACGATCGGTTGGTTTATATTCCAAATCTTTAACTTGATTTAATCTAAGTTTCATTGATTCAATCCTATCTGTTGAGATAGTACCTGCAGCCAAACCAAAATCTGTTAATTTGATATGTCCATTTGCATCAATCAAAAAATTTTCAGGCTTTAAATCTCTATGAGTGAAACCTAATTGATGTAATGCATTAACAGCAGCAAACATTTCAGATATATAAAATCTTGCATGGAAAGGATTTAAATAACCTGCATTGTTTAATAATGTACGGAAATCACCACCTGGAACAAACTCCATAGCCATATAAAGACTTTCAGTATCTTGAAATGCATAAAATAATTTAACTAACCAATCTGATCTTGTATTTGTTAAAATATCTCTTTCAGTGAGAACATGTCTAGTTTCATCACTTCTACTTAATAATTTTTTGTTAAGTACCTTTAATGCACATATTTCTTTGGTATCTCTCTTTCTTGCCAGGAACACTTGACCATATCCACCTTGACCAACTTGTGTAATAATATCAAAATCTTTATGTTTTGGCTTAATTCTTCTTTTTCTCAGGAATGCACGTTCTCTTCCAGTATAGTTTCTCCATTGCATTTCAGCCTTTTCCTTTGGTAAATTTCTTAATGAATTTTCAACTTGTTGAACTCTTTGTTTTCTATTAATAACATAATCAAATAAATCACAGTAGTAATCTAAGAAATACATTTGAGCTGCTGAAACTAAACGTTGAGTTTTAGGATCATTGACTTTAGCATAGAACTCTTTTTCTGCTTTTGAATTTTCAAAAATAGTACTATTGTAGTTATTATTGTAATTATTATTGCTATGTGCATTGAAAATATTAGATCTAGTAGGTGATTGGCGTTTAGAAGGTGAATTATTTGGGGTATTTTCTTTATCAAATTGAGTGTAGTTATGTTGTGGACTTCTCTCTGGTGAGCATATTTGCATTGCAGAATCATCTGCTGTTGTATTTACATTATTTCTTCCCCTTCTTGGACTTGATGGAGTACCAAAATTAAGACTTTCAACATCTCTTGATAAATCATCAACATATTGTTCTTCATCCTTTGATGCACGACTAAATATACCACCAATCAATGCCATTTTCAAGTGATTTTCAACTGAGTTTCTCTTTGTTTGATTACCTTTAATGTACAATGAAAAATCTCTAACAGTATGTAGAATAGACTAATTCAAATTATATAACTATATATTACAAGGGGTTTAAGTTTTGTATATGTCACAAAGAAGAGATCAACATTCGCACTGTTTACATTTTTCCCTTTTAGGTAATCAAATAGGATTTTATACTCCATTTGATCTATTCTTTCTATCTACTACATACATTCTATTATCATTACACAAGTTTAGCTAGTTTACTGGAATACTCATTATCATCACCATCACTATCAGAATTACGTCTCTTTCTTATGAAAGTATCGATTTTCTCCTTAGCTCCTTTTGATATATGAGATGATCTAACATTTTCAACACCTCTAACTGTATTTTTACCTAACATACCAAGACCAATTTCTTCACCGAATGCATCCATTCTACTTGTCTCTTGTTCACCAAATGCCATTTTATTTTTGGCCTTTTCAACTTCAGACATTTTCATACGATCACGCATTTTTTGAAATCTTTTACCACCTCTCTTCTTTGATTTTTTATCCTCCGGTATAGCTAATGGTTTAATATTACTATTCTCCGGTGGTAACATTTGTTTATCCAATCTAGCCTTAATTTCCTCTCTCCATTTCAAACCCATTAAATTGTTATTATTTGTATCTTTATTATTAGACATGTAGTTTTGCTTATTTGCAAAGTCTACTCTTGCACACATCACTATTTTAGAACATACTTGTCTAATAGCTTGCTTTTTGAAATCTTCACTTATATCTTTAACAATGTCACATTGAGTAATATAACCATGTGAATTAGAAACAGATTTACCTATTGACGGTATATTACAAGCCGGTGTGGAACATAAAGTTTCTAACCCTAGAGACGCTAATAGTTGAGCAGTAACTGATGATCCTATCAGTGCAGTCATATTTGGTGCAATTTGTTCAGCTCTATTTGTTATGAATGTTTTAAATTTTTGTTGAATGTTATTGATATGTAGTATAATATCACAAGCTTCAAGTATTAATTCTTGAGTATGCGTTTCAGGTATTGTATAATTGTTTGACTTTAAATTAAAGTTCAAAGATATAGTCAATGAAAGTAACTGATCCTTAGGTAAAAAGTCAAAATTACCATTTGATTGATGTTCTTTGAATGATTTAAGGTTAAATTTTATGATTTTTATCATTTTAATGTAATGTATTGGATTTTTCACGATATTGACAAGATCAATCCAAACAGCGTTATATCCTATTTTAACAAATGCCATTAAAGTGTTTAAGTATTTGTATATTTCCGTTATCAGTTGATTTGTTTCTGAAAGTAAATCATTTACATTGATAGTGTTATCCTTAACATCTTCAGATTCAAATGAGTTAAGTTTCCCTTCCACTTTTTCTAATTTAATTAAAATGGGACAATAATCACGAATATTTCGTATTTTCTCTATATCATTTTCTGTTAGTAAATCTTGAATATGTAGTTTTTTAGAGGATGTAGTATTATATACATCAATAAAATTATCATTGTTACCATCGATATCATTAATACCATCAATATTAACGATATCTTTCTCTACTTCAATATTTGTGTCAGAGTCATAATCTGAGAAATCACCCAGTAATGTATCTGCTAATCCCATCTCTATGCTATTTGTCTTTACTCTACTCTAAGCTCTCTAACGCTGTATAAAACCTTCATGTAAAGTATTACATAACAAAAATCTACAATTCCGTGCACCAAATTAAACACCTATCTCTTTCTTAACCGCTGAATTTTTTTTCCACCGAAAGACTTTGACTCATTGAATTTTTCTCTGTTAAACACTATACATGAATTTGAAATTTATTGATTGATGATATATTTCAACTTTACTTTGATTTTATACTTTTTCTAATAACTGGTATTCTTTTGTATACGCAGCTTTCATTGTTGATATTTTATATTTATTGTTTTAGGCACAAAGCCCGTTTATGTTATTGGCTAGGTACTTCTATAAAAGATCAACTGCCTGCACACATTTAAATTTAAATTATACAAAAAGACAGATATCTTTGAAATTTCATACATTATCAACTCAAATGTCTGAAGAAATTAAACAACAACAACAAGCAGCTGCTCCAGCAGCAGCAGCACCTATTGAAGGTGATGAAGCTGTTCCAAAAGTTAAGACTGAAAAGGAAATTCAAAAGGAAAAGGCTAAAGCTGAAAAAATGGCTAAATTTTTAGCAAAGAAAGCTAAACAAGAACAACTTGCAAAGAATGCTGCAAAGAATAAGGAAAAGAAGAAGAAAATTGAAAAAGTTGAAGCTCCAGAATATGTCGATAAAACTGTTCCTGGTGAAAAGAAAGTTTTAGTCTCATTAGAAGATCCCTCATTCTCTTCTTATAATCCAAAATCAGTTGAATCATCTTGGTACGATTGGTGGGTTAAGGAAGGTTTCTTTGAACCGGAATTTACTGAAGATGGTGAAATTAAACCAGAAGGTGTTTTCTCCATTCCTGCTCCACCTCCAAATGTTACTGGTGCTTTACATATTGGACATGCATTAACTGTCTCAATTCAAGATGCTCTTATTAGATATTATAGAATGAAGGGTAAAACTACTTTATTCCTTCCAGGTTTTGATCATGCAGGTATTGCAACTCAATCAGTTGTTGAAAAAACCGTTTATGCTAATGAAGGTAAAACTAGACATGATTATGGTAGAGAAGAATTCTTAAAGAAAATTTGGGAATGGAAAGAAGTTTACCATGCAAAGATTAAGAATCAATTCACTAACATGGGTGCATCTTATGATTGGTCAAAGGAAGCTTTCACTATGGATCCAACCAGAACTGCTGCTGTTAATGATGCTTTCGTTAAATTATTTGATGATGGTACCATTTATAGAGATTTAAGATTAGTTAATTGGTGTGTTAAATTAAATACCGCATTATCTAATTTAGAAGTTGAAAATAAAACTATTCCAGGTAATACTTTATTATCAGTTCCAGGTTATGATGAAAAAGTTGAATTTGGTGTTTTAACTCATTTTGCTTATCCAGTTGTCGATTCTGATGAAAAATTAATTGTTGCAACTACTCGTCCTGAAACTATTTTCGGTGATACTGGTGTCGCAGTTCACCCAAATGATGAAAGATATAAACATCTACATGGCAAATTCGTTATTCATCCTTTCAATGGTAAACATATTCCAATTGTTACAGACTCTGAAGCTGTTGATATGGAATTTGGTACTGGTGCGGTTAAAATTACCCCAGGTCATGATAATAACGATTACAATACCGGTAAGAGAGCAGGTTTAGAATTTATTAATATTTTCACTGATGATGGTAAATTAAATGAAAATTGTGGTGAATATCAAGGTTTAAAGAGATTCGATGCAAGAAAAGTTGTTATTGAACAACTAAAAGTAAAGGGTTTACTAATTGATCAAGAAGGTCATGAAATGACATTACCAATTTGTTCAAGATCTGGTGATATTATTGAACCATACTTAAAACCTCAATGGTGGATTTCTCAAAAGGAAATGGCACAAGCTGCAAGTGATTCCGTTAAGAATGGTGATTTAAAGATTGTCCCAGAAACTTCCGAAAAGGAATTCCACAGATGGATGGAAAATATTCAAGATTGGTGTATCTCAAGACAATTATGGTGGGGTCACAGATGTCCTGTTTACTTTGTTAAAATTGAAGGTGAAGAAAGAGATACTAATGATTCCAAAAACTGGGTGGCTGGTAGAACTCTTGAAGAAGCTCAAGCTAAGGCAGATAAATTATATGCTGGTAAGAACTTTACTTTAGAACAAGATGAAGATGTTTTAGATACTTGGTTCTCATCAGGTTTATGGCCAATGTCCACTCTTGGATGGCCAGATAAAACCGTTGATTTTGCTAAGTTCTATCCAATGTCCATGTTAGAAACTGGTTGGGATATTTTATTCTTCTGGGTTGCTAGAATGGTTATGCTTGGTTTAAAATTAACTGGTGAAGTTCCATTTAAAGAGGTTTTCTGTCACTCCTTAGTTAGAGATGCTCAAGGTAGAAAAATGTCTAAATCTTTAGGTAATGTTATTGATCCAACTGATGTTATTCAAGGTATTACTTTAGAAAACTTACATGCATTATTATTAAAGGGTAATTTAGATCCAAGAGAAGTTGAAAAGGCTAAACAAGGTCAAAGGGAATCATATCCAGATGGTATTCCACAATGTGGTACTGATGCATTAAGATTTGCATTATGTGCTTACACAACTGGTGGTAGAGATATCAATTTAGATATTTTAAGAGTTGCAGGTTACCGTAAATTCTGTAACAAGATTTTCCAAGCAACTAAATTCGTTTTAATGAGATTAGGTGAAGATTATGTTCCACCTGCAACATCTGGTTTATCAGGTAATGAATCATTAGTTGAAAAATGGATTTTACATAAATTAACTAAAACTGCTGAAAAGGTTAATGCATCATTAGAACAAAGAGATTTCTATGAAACAACTCAAGCAATTTACAATTTCTGGTTATATGATCTTTGTGATGTTTATATTGAAAATTCTAAATTTTTAATTTTAGAAGGTACTGATGCTCAAAAGAAATCTGCAAGAGATACTTTATACACATGTATCGATGGTGCGTTAAGATTAATTCATCCATTCATGCCATACATTACTGAAGAAATGTGGCAAAGATTACCAAAGAGATCAACAGAAACTAGTAGAACTATTGTTAAGGCTAAATATCCTGAATATGTTGCTGAATATGATAATGTTGAAGCTGTTAATGCTTATGAATTAGTTTTAGAAATTACTAAGGGTGCTAGATCATTATTAGCTCAATACGGTATTACTAAAAACGGTAGTGTTTTTGTTGAATCATCTAACAGTAAATTCTTTGAAATTGCAGAATCTCAAAAAGATTCAATTGTTTCATTAATTAAAGCAGTTGAAAAAGTTGAAGTTGTCTCTGCTGCATCTGAAATTCCATCTGGTTGTGTTTTAGGTTCTGTTGTTCCAGAAGTTAATGTTCATTTATTAGTTAAAGGTATGATTGATATTGACAATGAAGTTTCTAAATTCCAATCTAAATTAGAAAAATCTAAAAAAGCATTAGCAGGTTTAGAAAAAATCATGAGCTCATCTGATTATGAATCTAAAGCATCTGATTCTGCAAAGGAAAAGAACCAACAATCTAAGGAAAAAACAATTGCTGATATCGAAGGTTTTGAACAAACTATTGCTAACTTAGAAAAACTTAAGTTATAAGCTAAACTTTAAACTTATTTAAGGCTTTTTTTCATAAATAAACTGTGTATATATCAAATTATCTTTTTTTTACATTATCATATATAAAATCATTTACAAAATTAATATAAATTATTAATTATTAAGAGAATTAAAACTTCCAAATGTAATCATTAACAACACCTTCTAAGATAGTTTCTCTAACTGATTCATTGATTTTATTAATATCATTGGATATCACATCAAGAACTTTAAATAGTTCATCCTCTGTGGTCTTACCTAATGAATCACTATAAATTAATTCATCTGATTTACCATCAACAATTGAGAAAACACTAACATGATGAGATGTTGAAAAATCTAATTCATCCATTCTCGGACGTACAAATATATTACCATCTTTACAAGCACAGAATGAACTTAAAAAACTAGCCTTTAATGAAATACCTGCATTTAATAATGCTAAATACAATGAATTAATAGCACATGATAATTCCATACAAGTAAATTGTTCACGTTCACCAGATTCTAATATTTGAACAACTATTTGAATTTCTGTTGACGCATATTGTTCCATATTAATCATTGGAGTAATAATTTTCTTTAATTTAGTTTCAAGATATGATTCCCTAGTTGATGGTAATCCACTTGCGGGACGAACGCATATACTTAAAAATGCACTTGTTGGTTCCTCATTACGTTGTCTTATAACATTTATTGGACCAGTTACTGATGATATCACTTTGGTTGAATCTATTTGAAAAGTAGCAGAACCATCTACTTGTTTCAATATATTTTGCTCTGATGTTATAGTCATTGAATGTTAGTTAATGTCCCTTAATTCACTAAAATCTTTAATGATAAATCACTGTGAGAAGAACCAACGGTCCAAATTTGGTTACATGAAGAATTTTTCAGATTACCGTATTAGGTAAAGAAAAGTTTTTCAAAAATACTTTTTTTCTTTAAATTTGAGTAATATATATACTTTTCTTTCATTGAACAACAAACCATTGAAATGCTTCCAGAATTACAACATATTATTCCTTATATTCAGGAAGATAAACTTAATGAAGTCTCATTAACTTTATTATTAGAATTGATCAGTAATCCATCAATTATCAATGAATCATCAAATGTTGATCAACAAATACTTGTTACAAGAGTTATTACATTATTAAAATCTAATCATTCTATCACCCGCTGGAAGGCTACAAAATTATTAACTGTTTGTCTTTTACATCCAGTTTTATTATTATCATCAAATACTGCAAATGCCATTGCTGCATTAGTTAAGATTTTAGAATCTAAATGTTTTATTGCAAATTATGAAAATCCAACTGAAAAGGAGCTTATTACTTTAAAGAGTGCCACTGAATGTTTAGGATTTGTTATTGAGAAAATTAGAGGTAAACCAACATTAACTAGAGAAGTTTTAACACCAAAATTAGCTGGTATTATTTCATCATTAATTGATGTTATTTCGTTAATTCCTGAATATTCATTAAAAGTCTTAATTCAATTATTAGTTTTCAATACAACTACATTCAGACCATTTGGTATGAAATTTGAAAATGCATTAAAAAGAATTTTAAATGATGGTGAAAATTTGAATAAATTAAGTCCTGAATTACGCTCATTAATAATGAAATCATTAGCATATGTTTCATTTATTTTATCAAGAGAAAAGCAATCAGAATCATGGAAAGAAAATGTTAATAATATTGTATTAGAATTAAAATCAGTCATTTCAATTTATGAAGCATGTTTAGAATTATCAAATGATTCAGATTATAATGATAAATTTCATCAATTACCTAAATTACCAGAGAATTTAAGTTCAATGAATTTTATATTTAATACATTATCAATTGATATTAATGAATCACCAATTGAAATTTTCAAAGTTTCACAAAGAATTGAAGTTTTGACTGAATTATTAATATCATATATTGAAATTAATTCTCCAACTGCAGTTTCAATTCCATTTGGTCATTTAATATTAATTGGACAAATTTTAACAAGTTTTAATACAAATTTTACACCTGTTAAGAATGATATTCGTGATATCTCAACACGTAATATGATTGAGAAATCTGTTATTCAAAGCAAATTATCTGGTATTAAAATTTTAAATTCATTAATTAAAAAATTTCAATTTGAAATGTATCCACATATTTATAAAATTTTAGCAATTTTAGATGCATCAATTCCAGTTAGGACAATTAATGGTAAAATTAAAGTTGATGAAACTTGTATTTATGAAAATGAAGGATTAATTATTAATATTTTAGAAACTGCAACTGAATATTTAAAGATTTGTGAAAGATTTAATGATATGACAATTTTAGGTAGATTAGTTGAATCATCTTTAATTTTAAAAGAAGCTAGAGAACCAAATGTTCCAACAGATAAGATCAATACATCTAATACTAATTCTAATGCACGTAATAAGAAACAGTCCAAGAGTAAAACAGTTGTTTCACTATCAGATTTATTATCACATAAACAACTATTTGTTAATCAACCAAATAATAGTACATTATTAACAATTAGAAAATTTTTCAATATTTTAATTACTAAATGTGAACTATCACCAGGTAAAATTTCACAAATTGTTAGATTTGCAATATTAGATTCAATTTGTAATATTGAATTAATTAATGAAGGTAAAATTACTAATGAAAATAAGGAAATAATTGAATTATTAGAAAGTATTTTATTATTCCCAGGTAAATCATCAACCAGTATTTCCGTTATTCCAATGATTTCTAATTTAATCGGATCTAATAGTCGTATCTATACATTATTAGTTAATCCAAGATTCCCATTATTACCAAAAAAATTAAATGATTATAATGCTGAATTAGAAAAGGAAGAAATTGAAGAAGAGGAAAGATTGGAGGAGGAAGAATTACATAATGGTACATTCCAAATACCTGAAATTACAGAAAAGAGATCAGTTGAAGAAGTTGAAAAAGAAGAAAGAGAAAATAAGAGACAAAAGGTTGATAATATTAATGAAAAATTAACTTCTGAAGGAAATGGATTTGTATTTAATGAACAATCAGAGAGTGCAACTGAAGCATTGAAGGAAATGAAACGTGAATTAGAGAAGGAGAAAGCAACTGGATCATCATTAAGTGATAAGATTACTGAAAGTGTTGAAATTGCAGAGGATAATGATATGATTATGTCCGAAGTTGATGCAGAGGAAGATGAAGATGATGATATGGGATCAGATTTTGAGATGCCAGTTATTAATGTTGATGATGATTAAGTAGCTTATTGTGTGTAAGAACATTTAAGAATATTTTTATTTTTACTAAATGTAAGCTTTAATATTATATCGATGTATAATAAAAATTCGTACAAACTATCAGTGAGTAATTAATATTGATTAATAACTGATAACTTGCAGTTTCCAAAGCTCACAACAAAATTGATTGATCTAGCATAGGTCAATACAGATAACAAAGAATTGAGTCTAATAAGACATACCAATTGAAATCTACCTTAGACATGCCAAATAATAGAGAATATGAATATATTAAAGAACAAACTACAATAGAATGAGTAATAACCAACCATAGTTAAATGAAGGATCAGAATGTACGATAAAGCGTCGTTTATAGTAACAAGAATTTTGTGCCAAACGCTGTCACTCATACCGTCCCAGATACCACAAGGATATCATTTCCCACCGTTAAGAGGGAGGAACGCCGAATGTGTCAACAGACAACACCTAGTTTTCATCATAATAGTAAAAAACTAGGAAGGTCATACTGCTGAAAGGAGAGAAAATACTGTAAGAAGGAAAGATGTAGATGAAAAAGTGGGAAAAAGAGTTCCTTTTATAGCAGTGAGGGTTTTCCATTTGAAAAATTTCAAAAAAAAATAAATTTAATTTTTCACTGCAAAAAAAATTTTATTTCACTTTTAAAATAAGTCTCAGGGTTTGTCTTAGATTTAGAGGTATAGAATTAGACATATACACAATGGCAAAGAAGGGAAAAGGTGTGGTGAGTAAGAAGAAAATAGTTGACAACAATTCATTACTTTCTGTCAAGGAGATTGAATCAATTAAATCAAGTATATTGGAATCTCCTAAAAATTATAATCAAATTATAAAACTTTTAAGTGCATTCGATGAAGTTGTAAAGAAGGTATCATCAGAAGATGAAGAAATGGATACTGAATATTTGAAATATTCAAGAACTCTGCTTTTCAATTTATCTACACTTTTCAATAATTTAATAAGTAAAAGAATTTTAAAATTGAGGAAATCACAATCAGATGAGGAACAATTAGTTTGTAAATGGATGATATCAAAATATAATACTTTTATTAATCAAATATTCACATTATGGAGAATAAATACATTCTCTCAAAGTTTAGCAACATTGAAAATTGATGCATTGGAGAAAATAATGCAATTTATTAAATATGAGAGTAAATATCTTGGACCAAATATTGGTGAATCATATTTTGCAAATGTAACTTATAAGAAAATATTGAAAAATTTATTGAGTTATGGTGATAAATCACAAATAAATAAAAATGATGGCACAATAAATGATTATTTATTATTAGAATTTCAAGAATTATATTTTGAAAAATATTGGGATTTAAGATTTTATCTTTTCCAAGAATTACCAAATATATTATCTGAATCTGATGATTTAAGTGAAGAAACTGAAAGAATTATATTTGCAAAACTTTTAACATTAGTAAAGAAAAATCCAGTTTATGATATCAAAGATAAACAAAATATAACAGAATTACCATTATTTATAAAAAATGCACCAGAGAATACAATTTATAGTGTTAATACATTTAATATTAATTTTGAAAAAACATGGATTAATATATTAAACTTAAAAGGATTAAAAGAGGAAGAATATAAATCAATTTTAACAATTTTACATAAAAGAATTATACCATTTTTCGGTAATGCACAAAAATTAATGGATTTCCTTACATTAACATATAGTATTGGAATTGAAAATAATAATAATGATATAATTTTATCAATTTTATCATTAAATGGATTATGGGAATTAATGAAATCATATAATTTAGAGTATCCATCATTTTACACAAATTTATATGCAATTTTAACACCAAATTTATTACATTTAAAGGAAAAATCAAGATTTTTCAGATTATTAGAATTATTTATGTCATCAACTCATTTACCTGCATCAATTGTTGCATCATTTATTAAAAGATTATCAAGATTATCATTAACATCACCACCATCAGGTATTGTTATTATAATACCATTCATTTATAATTTAATTAAGAAATATAATCATTCAACATGTATGTTATTAATTCATTCAACAACAACAAATGAGGAAGATTTAAAATATAATGATCCATTTGATGAAAATGAGAAAGATCCATCATTAACAAATGCAATTGATTCATCAATTTGGGAATTAAATTCTATGATTAATCATTATCATCCAAATGTTAGTGCATTAGTTAAAATTTTTTATCAATTTTTCAATAAATTTAGTTATAATTTAGAAGATTTCCTTGATTGGAACTATAATAAATTATTAGAAACTGAATTTAATAAAAAATTAAAGGGTGAAATTGGTTTAGAATTTGAGAAATGGGATAGTATGTTTGATGATAATGGATATATGGAAGATTATCTTTATTAATGTACATATGGGGTATTAAAATGGATATTTTTTAAAGACATTTATGAAAAATTCATAACAATATAAACTTATACCAGTTGCAGGAGCACTTTTCAGTAAAGCTGGTAATAAACCACGATATAAACCTTTAAAACCATTTAATTTTATAACATTTTGTAAAGTAATTAACCAATTAGTATTATTAATTTGAATTCTACGTTTAATTAAATCCATTGGATAAACTAAAGTTTTAGAAATTATACCTGCCGATATACCTGCAATTGAGGTTATACCACCAATATTATCAATTAATTTATTAATTGGTGAATAATTAATTAATTTATAATTATTTATAATAAAAGAATATGAACTAAATGATAAACCTGTATTAATTGTAACATAAAACATACTAATTGAAGCACCAGTGAAAAATCCTATTAAACCATTATTTGAATAAATTAATTTACATTCTTTTAATAATGATTTAAAATTATGTTTATCATTTGATGCAAGTCTTGTACGTAATAAATCCAATGGATAAGATATAGTTGTTGCAAAACAACCTGATAATCCACCAATAAATAAATTTTTCAATGTTGGAGTTATATTTAAGTTAATATTATTTGTTAATGTTGTAAAAGCCCAAAATTGTGAAGCACCATAAACAATATACATTAATTCAGCAGGGGTATTACCTTTCCAAAAAGCATTTATACCTTCATTAACATAAATTGTTTTAATTGTTGAAGTAACTGAATTATATTTAATTGGATCATTATATAATTGTAATCTAATTTTAATTATATCAATTGGAGCAATACAAAATCTCACAATTAAACCAGATAATGCACCAGCTGTTACTGACATTGATTTAGATATCTCATTAGTTGATTCAATAAATGATTTATTATTGTTGCTCATTGTTCAAAAGAAGAAGTATTAATACGGAAGTGAAAAAAATATATTATAGGATTTACTGAAATAGTTATTTATTATTATTATTATATTATACACTGAGATTCTATAGACACACTACTACTATATTATTCATTTCTTTGTTGAAATAATATTGCATTTAAAGTTTCATCATCAACAGTACCTTGAAAAATGGATAAAGGTATATCCTTTAAACCAGTTTTAATTATATTATTATCAGATATTAAAGTATCAATTCTAATTTTATTATCAGTTGAATCACCAATTTTAATAAATTTTGAATTTGTTGATTGAGTTATTGAAGGTGTAAAATTTAAATTTGTATAAATATCTTTTTGAACTCTTTTATTAAGTAATTCATTTCTATCAAATAATAACATTGAATCAAATTGACGACATTTAAGTGAATGATCATAAATCCAAGAATTTTCAGTTTCAAGTATTGATGATTTCGTTATTGGATTAATAAAATCTGTAGTTGTTGTAGGATTAGTTGTTATTGTTTTAGCATTATTAGAATCTAATTGATCATAATAATCATCAATACCTGGTTTACCATTAATTATTAATTTATGACCAAATTCTTTAAATGCTGATCTAGCAGTTATAAGATAAGCAGGTCTAGTTTTAAAAGAATTTGGTAATAACTCATTATTGATTAAAATTAATTTAATTTTATCATCTAATGTAACTCTGAAAAGATTAGTATGTTTTTGGAAAAGAAAATAAGAATCTCTATAACCAACTAATCTAGCAACATCAGTTGAAATTGAATATTTAATATTTGAATCATCATTTGGTAATGTAAAAGTTTTCATTTTAAATTTTTTATTAATTAATAAATCACCAAATTTATTAATTTTTAAATCACCATTTTCATTATTTGGTGTTTGATATTCATTATTAACTACTTCCATGTTATTATCTTTGTTATTATTTTCTTCTTCTTCTTCTTCTTCTTCTTCTTCATTATTATCATTATCATTATCATTATCAATATCGATATCAATATCGTTATCATTTTCATTTATATCATTTTCATTATATTCATAATCTATATCAGGAGAGACAGTTCTACGAGATGAACGAGGTGGCATTATTAGGTATTGTAATGTGTAATAAAAGAAATAGAAATTATATAAATATTCTGTTAGGATACTAAGAGAAACCCTGATAGAAAATACATGTTGTTAATTACACAGAGTATTTAATATACGCGCTTTTCATTAAGTAAGTATTTTTCAAAAGTTATTATTTGTAAAAGTTTTCACTTTTATATACACCGTGGGAAAATGCACCAATTTTTCTCATAGTAAAATTTTTTTTTTCAAAAATTTGACTAATTTTCAATTTTTAACTGTTTATAACTAAATAACTACGCATCTACAGATTAAAT